>NIVC01003965.1:0-34293 GCA_002269645.1 Macrostomum lignano | reverse complement strand
TTAGGTTTATACAACCGTTTACATGTCTGATCAAATCTTGAAAAGCAGGATAGGCAATAACATTACTCACCTCTCGTGCAATCCCTGTTTTTCGTTCTCGTAACTTGAATCCGGATACCGTGGCAAAGGCTGGTCGGCAATAAAACACCAGTACAGTTCTCCGAATCGCCGCAGAGCACGTTTTCTCGCCAACCTGATAGCTGGTTGTCCAGTTAATAAGGAGTTAAGACGCCTGTAATCGCCCGCATGACATTTAGCGTAGTGATCTCGCAAATTTACAGCAAACTGATCACATAGCGCGCATAATTTTACATCTGACTTTCTGGACCAACGAAGATATTGAATTATGCAACTTGCTTTTTAGCGTCTAAAGCATGCTTTTTAGTTGCATGCAAAAGAAGTCGATCAGCTCGAGCACTATAGGTACTTAAACCAGGAAGACACAGAGGGCACTCGTACTTTTCAGTCGTCATGGTAGATTTGTGATCGTAGCCAAAGATTGATAGATTATTACCACAAAAAAGAGTAAATTAATTGATTTTTGCCGACTCGTTTCAGATAACACAATCACTTTCGGATTTCAATAAGAAATCTGTAAAAAGGTGGACACATGTCGACATGAAAGACAGATTGATTGAGTACTAAATCTTTGTGATACTAAAAACTTAGGACTACAGCTAGGGTCTTGAGTCGATTCTATGGATTTGAGAATGGCAATCGGGATCGAAAACTGAGTCCTAACTAATATTGACGACTTAAAAATGAGAAAAAGCAACCAACATATCGTTTAATAACACCATAACGGGCGAAAATGTCAACTTAACGGCAGTTTAATTTTCATGCAATGAAGTGTAGTATAAAAGGTAACGAAATAAATAAGTGCTCTTTGGCTCCGTTAATCAAAACAATTTAGCGCCAGTTTATAAACTGAGTGACAGTTCATCACTGCATTAAACTGAATTAATTAACGTTAACAGGTCCGCTACGTGTAAGCAGAGCACATGGACCCAGGAATGATACAGCTGAGCAGCGAATTCACAGCACACTTGAGCTATTGTGTGCAAGTGAGGTTAAAATGACATCTATTGGCACAGCAATTTTTGAATAATTTTATTGCAAGTGCTTTGGAAACAGCCGACACAATAAATCACTGTGTAATTGAAGTGTTCAGCTAACTAAAAAATTTAAACTTGCTCAAAAAGTATCTTCTGAATCATCCGATTCAGACGCTGAAGACTCAGTCGCCGACTCAGTTGGCGAGTCGTTGCTAATAGGAGGAACATTTTCAATGCTTTGTTCTGCGCCGCCCAAAATGAGTCGAAAATATTCTGCCCTTGCTGGAACGTCAAGATTTACAACTCTTTCTAAAATTGATCGAAATAGTTTTCGAAACTGAGCCGCCAAACCAGCCTGATTATCTAGACTCTTGCAAACCATGTCCATTTTTACAATAAAGTCATACCATTCCTCAGATACGATATGCAGTTCCTCATTCACTCTGTCGTACTTATGATAGAGATCGATTGCACGCCGACGGAAACGGACAGAAGTAGCTGATTCAGATAAACCATCGTACTTTGAACTATTTGGCTTCCGATACTGATCAAAAGAACCCCGGGTCTCTTCCGGCAGACGATTAATATCAGCTTTCATTTCTGAAGTCAAACCTTGTACACGGCGCAAGCAAGCTCTGTTATGACCTTGGCCCATATTTAGTCCAGACTGTCGCAGCCAATGTTCTCTGAGAACTGCAAGCGAACGAATATTAGATAGAAGGTCGTTTTCAGAGTTTTCTACTGCGCCTATAAGAGAGTTCTGATGCCACTGACGGCCGAGATTCCGAATTTGAACCTCCGAAAGTACTAAGCTTCCGTCTAAAATTCCGGAAGCTTGCTGTATTCGTGCATCATCAAGAAGTGAGTTCATTTCCGAAGACATGTTTTTTATCGTACTGTCCAAAAGTCTGAGACGTTGCTGGAACCACTGGGGTGTGTTAAACAATTGATTCGCATTGAAATGAAACAGAATTTGAGACATACAGGTGCTCCTACGATCAGGTCGCATGTACTTTAGTGAATGCCCATATGGGCGAAGTTGTGCCCAAGCTCTCTCTGTGTTCTCGCCATCACACAAGCCCGCTCCAGGAGTGACACGCACAGAGAACCTTCTTTGGCAGCTTGGTTTGTGGCCAAGTGCGTGGAATGCATTGATGGCACATGAAGAGGCCTGTACGTTAGCACCAGATTTAGTAACTGCGGATTGTACGCGAGCTGAAACGCGGCAGCCTGCAGTGAGATGTGAGAAAAATGTATGTACTTTATTTTGATCCCGCTAAATTATACGGACATAGTATGCAAAAGATGCACTTACCAACGTCATAGATAAGAAGCAATTTCTTCGATACAGACGTGTCTCTTAGAAAATGCTCAAGGCACTGTTCTATGTAGCAGAACCGCTCTCCTGTCGTAGTAATGTTACAACCATTCAATAGACGATTGTGCCGGCAAAAAAGTCCAAAAAAGCCATACACATCATGTCTACCAGCACCTCGGGATGGTGGCTCGAGCGCCCCAGCTTTCCAACTTGGACAGTTTTGTTCTTCTAAGCGATTTTTGGCGCGTCTGCTTTGACATCTACATTCACTAATGGAACAGGAAGCGGACGACCATCTGACGGAGTTAGAGCTTGCCTGAATCCCATTGAAGAAAATCTTTGCCAGCCGAAAAGCGCATCAGCACAAACAACAGTCTGGCGATCATTATGCTGATCGGGACACAAGAGACACGACTTGGGCCATTTTGCTGAGCGGATCTGTAATTGTCTAAATTTTAGCAGAACACAGTGGCGTTGCAGACGTTGATACAAACTTGATGCTAATTTATCTCTGCAGATTCCTTGGCCAACAGTAGCACCTAAAAACAGGGCTTTGATTGCCCTGTGAGCCGGTAGTCGACCTACAGTAGTCAAATTGTCGAGAAGTGTTAATAAACTTATGGCGAAATAGGCTGTGCAGTCTGTGGCGGTTGCGGTTGCATCATAAGACGGAAGTAACCCATTGAGAGAAGCGCATCCACTTTGTCACATGAACTACACGTAAACATCTGAGCTTGAACGATTCCCGACAAATCGATTAGCTCAACAGTTGATGCAGCCGACAATTCGCGAGCCTCTCTGCTTGCCACACAACAGAAAAGTGCAGCAACCATGGGCACGTGCACTGGATCTGCAAACATAAGCGTCTCAGAATTCCACTGTTCAAATTTGTGTGGTGCAAAATCACCATGTGTGATTTCTTTACAGTCTTCACAGAAATCCAGCCTACAAGTGACACACCGATAAATTCCAGGCGCATCACTGCAACGAATGCATGAACCCAAGTTGAAATAATTTTCATACGCATTGCTGTGAAGATCCGAAAACATGGAATGATCCTCCCACTCAGTTTCTTCAGGCGGATTTGAAGGTTCAGTAGAATTTTCAGGCGGCATTTCGGCTGCATTATCAGGCATTTCAGGAAAAAAATAATTCCCTACCGACTGATCCTGATGAGAACCATAAGCAGAGCTTGAGCTAGGACGACGGGTGGCACCAAAACCAGAAGATTTCTGGAGCTTTCTTGGACGTCCTCGACGGCTTGTCCGCAATACAGCTTCGACATCACTATCAGAATCTGTATTAGAAAACAATGTTCTGCGGCGAGACATGACCTGAAATGTTTTAATGCAAATTGTAATTCAAGAGTATGTATGTATGTATGTATGACTTCAATATTATACTATTAGACGTATTTATTCATACAGATTCATACATATCTGAACACACATTTGTCCAAAAATGACACTTTGGATTTGTATGATATAATGAATAAACACTGATGTAAATCATTGTTATAAATTACTTTTGTACCTACCAAAACCAATACGTAGTAACTTTAAGCTTATTATGTATGCATTACTATTCTGATATATTTGTCTACTTTATAGCATATAAAAATGTGTGAGTGCAATGTATGTGAAAAAAGATTCAGTATTAATTATTATATTTTTATATATTTATATTTTATCTATTCTTTAATCCTTTCTCTTACCTTTCCTTTCTCTTATTGCCTATTCATTCTTCTTTCTACTCTTATCTGCCCCTCAGCCTTTATCTGGCTCTCTCTCATATACTCTCCCAGTTGTGCTCTTAAGGGACATAGTACTCTCATAGTTGTTTCATTCTATGGCCTACTTGTTGACTGCTTTGATTGCATCATCTTTCTAGCCAATTTTTCAGTCTTGAGAAAAACTACATGTATACATTTTTAGCTCCACAGTGCCACATATCTGATATTGTGGCTAACCTAGGGCTGATGCTTTAAAGTTTGTTTAATTAGTAACTAATCATATATATAAACCTTTGCCTAAGAAAATAATACAAGTCAATGAAATAGTCTTTTTAAAAATGAATGATTATTTAAAAGGACCCTAAACTAACAAGAATACAATCCACTTTGGTAACAGCCACTTCGGTAAAGCAGATTTATGACTTTTAGCACTTTTTCTTTATGTTAATTTTTTAGTAACTATTAATTAAATTAATCATTAACTTGTTTAGTACTTTATTGCTGATTACCATTCAATTTTTTCTGATTAGGATATATTATACATGTAATTTGTTTCAACTTGAACAGATAGAATATATAACAGCGGAGACTTAGAGAGATCAATGAAAGTAATTAATGACAAATAAATTAAAGTAAATACTGAAATTTCACATTTCTAACTCAAAGTAATTCTAATTACACAATACTTTGGTAATTACAAGTTTTATAGGTTGTATCATAACATATCTTGAGTATCAAGCGCACCTGGAAATTTAAATAGATTGATCAAAACACATTAAAACAATTTTATCATTGTTGGCTAAATCATTGTCTAGGCCTAAAACATTATTTTTTGTCTCAAAAACTATTTGAAATTATTTTTTAGAGCACATTAAGATACATATTGTTATATCTCCTCCCTTGTTACCAAAATGGACTGTTACCACTAACAATACATTAAATACAAGTGCTAAAAATCCTAGGAGCTAAAGTGGCTAAAATAAAGGAGAAAGTCTCAAAAATCTTCCAAATAAAGCCAGGAGATAAAGGAGATAAAGGAAGGTGTAGGCACCCTGCATTTATCCACTTATTCTATTGAATCAAATATACTAAATATCTATACTAGGCCTATACTATTTTTGTATAGCATGTTCTCTAAGGGCTGCAGGGCAAAGCATTCAAAAAGGACAAAAAAGTGAAAAAAATTAATCATGAATATCATGGAAGAATATAGATATAGCCTATAGACTATAGTGTATAGCCTTGCAAGGCTTGCAATTGCAATTTAGCCTTGCAATTTTAACCATAAGCTTATAGTTAAAATTGCCTTGGTTGACTTGCAATAGTTTTGGGCCACTTATTCATCTTGTTAATATTAGTGATAAGTCTTGGCCAGGGGGTGCATGACCAAGATGGCCACACACCAAGATGGCCACAGTTTATTAAAATGTCTAAATAGATAATATGATGCTCATTTCCTTATTATAATTGGTCACAATTGGTCTTAAGGTATGTCTGTGAGAGCTGTGTCTTATTTGCCCTATAACTATAAGCCAAGTTTTAACATGAAGATTAAATAAAGATCAAGATCCACTATTTGCAAACTCAATATTTTAAGTTAAAAAGGCAATAAATATATGCTCGAACAATTTAAACCCACCTGCAACTTGGCTAGATACTAAATTTTCCAAAAGGGCTTTCCAGACATGAGTCCAAAAATTGAAGTAAGCAGAAGCAAGTAACTGTATAATTATCCACGAAACTAAAAATGAAGTGTCTGTATGTATGCAAGTATATCTAATAGTAAGTAAGTAAGCTTGGCTCAGGCAAGAAGCCTGTTTGGCCAGTATATGTCAGTGTATTTATTATTAATAATAATTCAATAGATAAACTAGATATGAGCGGCTAATTCGGCAATAATATAGTATTTGAAAGAGTGTTAATATTTTTTTCTACGAAACTTCAAACGATCTTTAACGATAAACCCGCCGCGGAAGCCATGCAAATTTCGCGACAGAATCCCCAAATCAGCATTTGAAGTTGCTTACTATCATTTTAAAGCTATCGCTGCTGTAGTAAGTACTTTAGTCACTTTTTGATGTATTAATTTCCATTGCCAATGAATGGGGCTCAAGAGTATACTAATAGTAGACTTGTTTTATAAACGATTAGAACATTTGTCCAAAAACGACACTTTTGATATTTTAATCCCAAATGGATA
The DNA here is from genome assembly GCA_002269645.1 of Macrostomum lignano. Lineage (NCBI taxonomy): Eukaryota > Metazoa > Platyhelminthes > Macrostomidae > Macrostomum > Macrostomum lignano. The sequence goes on along the minus strand of NIVC01003965.1, from coordinate 27,988 downwards.
AAAATGAAAATCATTGCTACGAAAACTATGATTAATGTGCATGAAAATACAAAATAGAATAAAAAAATACTATGAGATATCTCAAATCGGCGCTGGAAAGCTCAAATTGGCGCGGAAAGCTCAAATTGGCGCCGAAAGTCAAATTTGGCGCCAGGATCACCAAATCGGCGCCAGTATCGCCAAATCAGCGCCGGAATGCTGAAATCAGCGCTAAAAAGCCCGGACCAGCGATGGAAAGCTCAAATCGGCGCTGGAAAGCTCAAATTGGCGCGGAAAGCTCAAATTGGCGCCAAAAGTCAAATTTGGCGCCAGGATCACCAAATCGGCGCCAGTATCGCCAAATCAGCGCTGGAATGCTGAAATCAGCGCTAAAAAGCCCGGACCAGCGCTGGAAAGCTCAAATCGGCGCTGGAAAGCTCAAATTGGCGCGGGAAAGCTCAAATTGGCGCCGAAAGTCAAATTTGGCGCCAGGATCACCAAATTTGGCGCCAGTATCGCCAAATCAGCGCCGGAATGCTGAAAACAGCGCTAAAAAGCCCGGACCAGCGCTGGAAAGCTCAAATTGGCGCGGAAAGCTTAAATTGGCGCCGAAAGCCAAATTTGGCGCCAGGATCACCAAATCGGCGCCAGTATCGCCAAATCAGCGCCGGAATGCTGAAAACAGCGCTAAAAAGCCCGGACCAGCGCTGGAAAGCTCAAATTGGCGCGGAAAGCTTAAATTGGCGCCGAAAGCCAAATTTGGCGCCAGGATCACCAAATCGGCGCCAGTATCGCCAAATCAGCGCCGGAATGCTGAAAACAGCGCTAAAAAGCCCGGACCAGCGCTGGAAAGCTCAAATCGGCGCTGGAAAGCTCAAATTGGCGCGGAAAGCTCAAATTGGCGCCGAAAGTCAAATTTGGCGCCAGGATCACCAAATCGGCGCCAGGATCCCTTAATCAGCGCTGGAATGCTGAAATCAGCGCTAAAAAGCCCGGACCAGCGCTGGAAAGCTCAAATCGGCGCTGGAAAGCTCAAATTGGCGCGGAAAGCTCAAATTGGCGCTGAAAGTCAAATTTGGCGCCAGGATCACCAAATCGGCGCCAGTATCGCCAAATCAGCGCCGGAATGCTGAAAACAGCGCTAAAAAGCCCGGACCAGCGCTGGAAAGCTCAAATTGGCGCGGAAAGCTTAAATTGGCGCCGAAAGCCAAATTTGGCGCCAGGATCACCAAATCGGCGCCAGTATCGCCAAATCAGCGCCGGAATGCTGAAAACAGCGCTAAAAAGCCCGGACCAGCGCTGGAAAGCTCAAATTGGCGCGGAAAGCTTAAATTGGCGCCGAAAGCCAAATTTGGCGCCAGGATCACCAAATCGGCGCCAGTATCGCCAAATCAGCGCCGGAATGCTGAAAACAGCGCTAAAAAGCCCGGACCAGCGCTGGAAAGCTCAAATCGGCGCTGGAAAGCTCAAATTGGCGCGGAAAGCTCAAATTGGCGCCGAAAGTCAAATTTGGCGCCAGGATCACCAAATCGGCGCCAGTATCGCCAAATCAGCGCCGGAATGCTGAAATCAGCGCTAAAAAGCCCGGACCAGCGCTGGAAAGCTCAAATCGGCGCTGGAAAGCTCAAATTGGCGCGGAAAGCTCAAATTGGCGCCGAAAGTCAAATTTGGCGCCAGGATCACCAAATCGGCGCCAGTATCGCCAAATCAGCGCTGGAATGCTGAAAACAGCGCTAAAAAGCCCGGACCAGCGCTGGAAAGCTCAAATTGGCGCGGAAAGCTTAAATTGGCGCCGAAAGCCAAATTTGGCGCCAGGATCACCAAATCGGCGCCAGTATCGCCAAATCAGCGCCGGAATGCTGAAAACAGCGCTAAAAAGCCCGGACCAGCGCTGGAAAGCTTAAATTGGCGCGGAAAGCTTAAATTGGCGCCGAAAGCCAAATTTGGCGCCAGGATCACCAAATCGGCGCCAGTATCGCCAAATCAGCGCCGGAATGCTGAAAACAGCACTAAAAAGCCCGGACCAGCGCTGGAAAGCTCAAATCGGCGCTGGAAAGCTCAAATTGGCGCGGAAAGCTCAAATTGGCGCCGAAAGCCAAATTTGGCGCCAGGATCACCAAATCGGCGCCAGGATCCCTTAATCAGCGCTGGAATGCTGAAATCAGCGCTAAAAAGCCCGGACCAGCGCTGGAAAGCTCAAATCGGCGCTGGAAAGCTCAAATTGGCGCGGAAAGCTCAAATTGGCGCCGAAAGTCAAATTTGGCGCCAGGATCACCAAATCGGCGCCAGTATCGCCAAATCAGCGCTGGAATGCTGAAATCAGCGCTAAAAAGCCCGGACCAGCGCTGGAAAGCTCAATCGGCGCTGGAAAGCTCAAATTGGCGCGGAAAGCTCAAATTGGCGCCGAAAGTCAAATTTGGCGCCAGGATCACCAAATTTGGCGCCAGTATCGCCAAATCAGCGCCGGAATGCTGAAAACAGCGCTAAAAAGCCCGGACCAGCGCTGGAAAGCTCAAATTGGCGCGGAAAGCTTAAATTGGCGCCAAAAGCCAAATTTGGCGCCAGGATCACCAAATCGGCGCCAGTATCGCCAAATCAGCGCCGGAATGCTGAAAACAGCGCTAAAAAGCCCGGACCAGCGCTGGAAAGCTCAAATTGGCGCGGAAAGCTTAAATTGGCGCCGAAAGCCAAATTTGGCGCCAGGATCACAAATCGGCGCCAGTATCGCCAAATCAGCGCCGGAATGCTGAAAACAGCGCTAAAAAGCCCGGACCAGCGATGGAAAGCTCAAATCGGCGCTGGAAAGCTCAAATTGGCGCGGAAAGCTCAAATTGGCGCCAAAAGTCAAATTTGGCGCCAGGATCACCAAATCGGCGCCAGTATCGCCAAATCAGCGCTGGAATGCTGAAATCAGCGCTAAAAAGCCCGGACCAGCGCTGGAAAGCTCAAATCGGCGCTGGAAAGCTCAAATTGGCGCGGAAAGCTCAAATTGGCGCTGAAAGTCAAATTTGGCGCCAGGATCACCAAATCAGCGCCGGAATGCTGAAAACAGCGCCAAAAAGCCCGGACCAGCGCTGGAAAGCTCAAATCGGCGCTGGAAAGCTCAAATTGGCGCGGAAAGCTCAAATTGGCGCCGAAAGTCAAATTTGGCGCCAGATCACCAAATCGGCGCCAGGATCCCTTAATCAGCGCTGGAATGCTGAAATCAGCGCTAAAAAGCCCGGACCAGCGCTGGAAAGCTCAAATCGGCGCTGGAAAGCTCAAATTGGCGCGGAAAGCTCAAATTGGCGCCGAAAGTCAAATTTGGCGCCAGGATCACCAAATCGGCGCCAGTATCGCCAAATCAGCGCCGGAATGCTGAAATCAGCGCTAAAAAGCCCGGACCAGCGCTGGAAAGCTCAAATCGGCGCTGGAAAGCTCAAATTGGCGCGGAAAGCTCAAATTGGCGCCGAAAGTCAAATTTGGCGCCAGGATCACCAAATCGGCGCCAGTATCGCCAAATCAGCGCCGGAATGCTGAAAACAGCGCTAAAAAGCCCGGACCAGCGCTGGAAAGCTCAAATCGGCGCTGGAAAGCTCAAATTGGCGCGGGAAAGCTCAAATTGGCGCCGAAAGTCAAATTTGGCGCCAGGATCACCAAATTTGGCGCCAGTATCGCCAAATCAGCGCCGGAATGCTGAAAACAGCGCTAAAAAGCCCGGACCAGCGCTGGAAAGCTCAAATCGGCGCTGGAAAGCTCAAATTGGCGCGGAAAGCTCAAATTGGCGCGGAACGTCAAATTTGGCGCCAGGATCACCAAATCGGCGCCAGGATCCCTTAATCAGCGCTGGAATGCTGAAATCAGCGCTAAAAAGCCCGGACCAGCGCTGGAAAGCTCAAATCGGCGCTGGAAAGCTCAAATTGGCGCGGGAAAGCTCAAATTGGCGCCGAAAGTCAAATTTGGCGCCAGGATCACCAAATCGGCGCCAGTATCGCCAAATCAGCGCCGGAATGCTGAAAACAGCGCCAAAAAGCCCGGACCAGCGCTGGAAAGCTCAAATCGGCGCTGGAAAGCTCAAATTGGCGCGGGAAAGCTCAAATTGGCGCCGAAAGTCAAATTTGGCGCCAGTATCGCCAAATCAGCGCCGGAATGCTGAAAACAGCGCTAAAAAGCCCGGACCAGCGCTGGAAAGCTCAAATCGGCGCTGGAAAGCTCAAATTGGCGCGGAAAGCTCAAATTGGCGCCGAAAGTCAAATTTGGCGCCAGGATCACCAAATCGGCGCCAGGATCCCTTAATCAGCGCTGGAATGCTGAAATCAGCGCTAAAAAGCCCGGACCAGCGCTGGAAAGCTCAAATCGGCGCTGGAAAGCTCAAATTGGCGCGGAAAGCTCAAATTGGCGCCGAAAGTCAAATTTGGCGCTAGGATCACCAAATCGGCGCCAGTATCGCCAAATCAGCGCCGGAATGCTGAAAACAGCGCTAAAAAGCCCGGACCAGCGCTGGAAAGCTCAAATCGGCGCTGGAAAGCTCAAATTGGCGCGGAAAGCTCAAATTGGCGCCGAAAGTCAAATTTGGCGCCAGGATCACCAAATCGGCGCCAGTATCGCCAAATCAGCGCCGGAATGCTGAAAACAGCGCTAAAAAGCCCGGACCAGCGCTGGAAAGCTCAAATCGGCGCTGGAAAGCTCAAATTGGCGCGGGAAAGCTCAAATTGGCGCCGAAAGTCAAATTTGGCGCCAGGATCACCAAATTTGGCGCCAGTATCGCCAAATCAGCGCCGGAATGCTGAAAACAGCGCTAAAAAGCCCGGACCAGCGCTGGAAAGCTCAAATCGGCGCTGGAAAGCTCAAATTGGCGCGGAAAGCTCAAATTGGCGCGGAACGTCAAATTTGGCGCCAGGATCACCAAATCGGCGCCAGGATCCCTTAATCAGCGCTGGAATGCTGAAATCAGCGCTAAAAAGCCCGGACCAGCGCTGGAAAGCTCAAATCGGCGCTGGAAAGCTCAAATTGGCGCGGGAAAGCTCAAATTGGCGCCGAAAGTCAAATTTGGCGCCAGGATCACCAAATCGGCGCCAGTATCGCCAAATCAGCGCCGGAATGCTGAAAACAGCGCCAAAAAGCCCGGACCAGCGCTGGAAAGCTCAAATCGGCGCTGGAAAGCTCAAATTGGCGCGGGAAAGCTCAAATTGGCGCCGAAAGTCAAATTTGGCGCCAGTATCGCCAAATCAGCGCCGGAATGCTGAAAACAGCGCTAAAAAGCCCGGACCAGCGCTGGAAAGCTCAAATCGGCGCTGGAAAGCTCAAATTGGCGCGGAAAGCTCAAATTGGCGCCGAAAGTCAAATTTGGCGCCAGGATCACCAAATCGGCGCCAGGATCCCTTAATCAGCGCTGGAATGCTGAAATCAGCGCTAAAAAGCCCGGACCAGCGCTGGAAAGCTCAAATCGGCGCTGGAAAGCTCAAATTGGCGCGGAAAGCTCAAATTGGCGCCGAAAGTCAAATTTGGCGCTAGGATCACCAAATCGGCGCCAGTATCGCCAAATCAGCGCCGGAATGCTGAAAACAGCGCTAAAAAGCCCGGACCAGCGCTGGAAAGCTCAAATCGGCGCTGGAAAGCTCAAATTGGCGCGGAAAGCTCAAATTGGCGCCGAAAGTCAAATTTGGCGCCAGGATCACCAAATCGGCGCCAGGATCCCTTAATCAGCGCTGGAATGTGCCAACGGGCGTAGAAGTGGCAGCATATATCAGCTTGCTACTTTTGGGCGCCAATTTTAATTTACCGGCGCCAATTTTAGCCTTTCGGCGCCCATTTTAGCGCCCTGGCAAGGTCATTGCATTTAGTTCTCACGCAATGGAGCCGAAAAAAGAGTTTTTTTTCTTTTTTGAATTAGTGCCATGTATCTTGACAACCAATGCGAGTCAAGTTCTGGCGTCTGCTTCTCCACAGCCCCGTAATGGCATATCCTAATAATTGTGGGCTGGCCCGCGCTAAGGGAGCCCACCCCACCGTGGGGCGGACCCCGCTAACGGGCTATTTTTAGCGTGGGATGGGCTCCGCTAACGGGCGGCCATAAACTGTCGAGGGTCTCATGTACGCAAAGCAAAAGGGGCAAATGGAAAAGGAAGGAACGAACAAGCAAGCACTGGGTGACGCATCGAGCACCTAACGGCCGGCCGCTAGCGGAGCCCATCCCACGCTAAAAATAGCCCGTTGTCGAATAGACAATTAACTAATAAATGATTAGCGGGTTAGAAAAGCAGCAGGATGAAGGGCCTGAGCCGCCAGTTTAACTTGTATTTATACTAACAGAATGAACAGGTTAGTTGTATAATCTATGGTGAATTAACGATGAGATTGTCTGTGGGGAAGAGCATGGCAGACGAAGGGAGCCGGCTAACTGAAAAGTACAAGGCTAAATTGCAAAACAGAAAGTACAAATAATTTGAGGATGGAAATCCGACAGGCTCGGGGGGCCCACAGGTAACGATAGATAGGAGGGATTTTGAACGGTAAAACAGTAGAATGATTAACTTGTGACTGAGTATTCGGTTATTTAGTTCAGTTCAGGCGTCAAAAATTCCGTCACGGATTTTTTATTGGCTGGACTCCTGTCTCCACCGCCCCCAGAACTCATTTATCCGGCTTTAGAGTCTGCATCTTTATCAACGGCCGCGTGATCGCTACTCACGCCCAACACACTGGCAGACTCTCCAGCGTCTTCCAGAATGAAGTCCTTGCCATCAGCTCCTGTGCAGCTGAGCTCCACTGCAGGGACTTCAAGGACAGAAGAATTTTCTTTCACTCTGACAGCCAGGCCGCTTTGCAGGCCCTGTGTCACACCACTACGAACTCCCGAACAGTCCGCGACTGTATCGGGCAGCTCAGCTCAACAAGCTGGCTCGGAGGAACACCGTCCGGATTACGTGGATCCCAGGACACGCCGGCTTCAAAGGTAACGAGCTCGCCGACTCCCTCGCTAAGGCGGGCTGTTCCGGCTCGCCCCTTGGCCCGGTGCCCCTGGCCCCCATCCCCGCCACTGTCATTAATCGTCAGATTAACGACTGGGCGGACATCCTGCACTTGCGCAGATGGGATGGTATCTCCAACTGCCGCCAATCTCGTGCGGCAGTGCCCAATCCGTCCCTCAAGCTGCGGAGAATCCTTTTGAACCAAAATCGAAAAGATATCCGCGCTCTCACTATGACCTTCACAGGTCACGGTTGCTTTGCCAGGCACTGTTTCCTCCGAAGTGCCCGCCGGAGCGAACTCTGCCCTTTCTGCAACCTCGAGAACGAAGACGCCAAGCACTTCGTCTGCTACTGCCCGGCCTTCAACCGAGACCGGCTCAACCACCTCGGGCCCAACCCGTCCCTGGACGACGTTTGCCGGCCCGAGAACATCCCACGGCTCATCCGGTTCCTCCGGGCCACCAAGCGAGCCTCTGTCTTCCCCACCGAAGACAACGCTGCAGACAGGACCGGCAGACCTCCCTGACCGGCCCCGCGCCCTAGCCTATGCGGGTCTTTCAGGGATTAGCGGAATGGGCGACGCTCGCCTCCCCGCTGCGTCTTCGGACCGCCCTGCAGCTAAGTCAAGTAAGTCAAAGGGGGGAGGGAGATGGGGCGCATGAGGGCAGGAATCAGAGTTTTCGCAGACGGAAATCTTCATTATGAAGTTTATTAAGCCTTTGAATAGGCCAACCCCACCCATTCAACTAAGGTGTAGTTTATATAATGTTCGAAAGAATGTTTGATGTTTTTTAAGAAGCTCATTTTTTATCTCAATTCCCTATCCCTGATTCCTCATGTGGAATCCGAACCCACGATTCTTAATTCCCCATCCCTGCTTCCTCATGTGGAATCCGAATCCCCGATTCTTAATTCCCCATCCCTGATTCCTCATGTGGAATCCGAACCCACGATTCTTAATTCCCCATCCCTGATTCCTCATGTGGAATCCGAACCCACGATTCTTAATTCCCTTTCCCAGATAGGGCATATGGCACCTTTCGCGAGAAGCTTAAAAGACTGGGTCGGCGATCATAATTCATACGGCAGAGAGGAGCTTATGGCACCTTCTTCTAAATGTTTGAAAGACTGCCAGCTATCAGAGAACCGAGAGAAGCTCATTTTTCAATCCGAATCCCCGATTCTTAATTCCCTATCCCTGATTCCTCATGTGGAATCCGAATACCCGATTCTTAATTCCCTATCCCTGATTCCTCATGTTGGAATCCGAATCCACGATTCTTAATTCCCTAACTCTGATTCCTCATGTGAAATCCGAATCCACGATTCTTAATTCCCTATCCTTGATTCCTCATGTGGAATCCGAACCCACGATTCTTAATTCCCCATCCCTGCTTCCTCATGTGGAATCCGAATCCCCGATTCTTAATTCCCCATCCCTGATTCCTCATGTGGAATCCGAACCCACGATTCTTAATTCCCCATCCCTGATTCCTCATGTGAAATCCGAATCCACGATTCTTAATTCCCTAACTCTGATTCCTCATGTGGAATCCGAACCCACGATTCTTAATTCCCTATCCCTGATTCCTCATGTGAAATCCGAACCCCCGATTCTTAATTCCCCATCCCTGATTCCTCATGTGGAATCCGAACCCACGATTCTTAATTCCCTTTCCCAGATAGGGCATATGGCACCTTTCGCGAGAAGCTTAAAAGACTGGGTCGGCGATCATAATTCATACGGCAGAGAGGAGCTTATGGCACCTTCTTCTAAATGTTTGAAAGACTGCCAGCTATCAGAGAACCGAGAGAAGCTCATTTTTCAATCCGAATCCCCGATTCTTAATTCCCTATCCCTGATTCCTCATGTGGAATCCGAATACCCGATTCTTAATTCCCTATCCCTGATTCCTCATGTTGGAATCCGAATCCACGATTCTTAATTCCCTAACTCTGATTCCTCATGTGAAATCCGAATCCACGATTCTTAATTCCCTATCCCTGATTCCTCATGTTGGAATCCGAATCCACGATTCTTAATTCCCTAACTCTGATTCCTCATGTGAAATCCGAATCCACGATTCTTAATTCCCTAACTCTGATTCCTCATGTGGAATCCGAATCCCCGATTCTTAATTCCCTATCCCTGATTCCTCATGTTGGAATCCGAATCCACGATTCCTAATTCCTTATCCCTGATAAGACGCACTTGCTTATATCCCTCAGAGGGGTTGGTGAGGGGAAGCCTCTGACGACGAGTTGCTTTAGCTACGAGTATACATGTACAATTTGTAAATATACATGTAGTCTTCGCATAATTTATATGCCACCTTTTTTCGAAATGTTTGAAAGCCTTTAATCGGTTTTCGGTAGAAGAAAATAACAAGTCAAACAATAAATTCAAGCCAGACTTGTCCACAAACTTGTCTGCAAAATTCAGCAAAGAGCCTTGGGACTGCGCCTGCATGTGTATTCTAGTATCAAAACAAAACTAATAAAAGCGAAAAATAGAAGCGTCATGTAAAAATAAAAGAAGCGTCATGTAAAAATCTTAAAAGCGTCATGTAAAAAATCTTACAAACGTCATGTAAAAAATCATAAAAGCGTCATGTAAAAATCATAGAAGCGTCATGTAAAAATCATAGAAGCGTCGTGTAAAATTGAAAGAAGCGTCATGTAAAGATCATAGAAGCATCATGTAAAGATCATAGCAGCGTTATGTAACAAGTAAAAAAGCGTCATGAAAAAAGAAAAGATGCGTCGTCATGTAAAAAATCACAGAAGCTTCATGTAAAAATGATGAAAAGCGTCAGGTAAAAATCATAGCAACGTCAGGTAAAAATCATAGCAACGTCAGGTAAAAATCATAGCAACGTCAGGTAAAAATCATAGAAGCGTCATGTAAAGATCATAGCAGCGTTATGTAACAAGTAAAAGAAGCGTCATGTCAGACTATAAGAAGCGTCATGTCAGACTATAAGAAGCGTCATGTCAGACTATAAGAAGCGTCATGTCAGACTATAAGAAGCGTCATGTCAGACTATAAGAAGCGTCATGTCAGACTATAAGAAGCGTCATGTCAGACTATAAGAAGCGTCATGTCAGACTATAAGAAGCGTCATGTCAGACTATAAGAAGCGTCATGTCAGACTATAAGAAGCGTCATGTCAGACTATAAGAAGCGTCATGTCAGACTATAAGAAGCGTCATGTCAGACTATAAGAAGCGTCATGTCAGACTATAAGAAGCGTCATGTCAGACTATAAGAAGCGTCATGTCAGACTATAAGAAGCGTCATGTCAGACTATAAGAAGCGTCATGTCAGACTATAAGAAGCGTCATGTCAGACTATAAGAAGCGTCATGTCAGACTATAAGAAGCGTCATGTCAGACTATAAGAAGCGTCATGTAAAAATCAATAAGCGTCATGTAAAAAGAAGCGTCATGTCAAAAAGGAGCGTCATTTCAAAACTTAAAAAGCGTCATGTAAAATGACAAAAACTTCATATTGAAAATAAAACAAGCCTCCCGTAAACTCTGCTGACTCTTTGGACGAATTACTGAGATTTTAAGGTTTACGGGGGATTTTTGAGATGTCAAGCCTTTTTGCTTTTTCAAGTCTTGTAAAAAATAATAATATGATGCTTTTTATTATATAAAAATAATAAAAAATAATACATGACGCTTCTTTTTACATGACGCTTATTGATTTTTGCATGACGCTTATTGATTTTTACATGACGCTTTTTCATTTTTACATAAAGCTTATTTTCTTTTTTACATGACGCTTATAAATTGTCTGACATGACGCTTCTTATAGTCTGACATGACGCTTCTTATAGTCTGACATGACGCTTCTTATAGTCTGACATGACGCTTCTTTTACTTGTTATATAACGCTGCTATGATCTTTACATGACGCTTCTATGATTTTTACCTGACGTTGCTATGATTTTTACCTGACGCTTTTATCATTTTTACATGAAGCTTCTATGGTTTTTACATGACGACGCATCTTTTCTTTTTTCATGACGCTTTTTTACTTGTTACATAACGCTGCTATGATCTTTACATGATGCTTCTATGATCTTTTCATGACGCTTCTTTCATTTTTACATGACGCTTTTATGATTTTTTACATGAAGCTTGTAAGATTTTTTACATGACGCTTTTAAGATTTTTACATGACGCTTCTTTTATTTTTACATGACGCTTCTATTTTTCGCTTTTATTAGTTTTGTTTTGATATTAGAATACACATGCAGGCGCCAGTGCATCCAGTTTCCATTGGCTCAGGCCCAGCCGCCTCCCCAGCCGTCGCGGAGGCGGATACGGCGCCCACGGCAGGTGAGTCACCTAGCCGCGCTACACCGCCCTCCCCTCCCCCAGCGACTGGGGTACGGCTGCTGCCTTCGCCTTGCGCCCCGCCGTCGGGAGTCTGAGCTCGGCCGGCAGCGTCCTCCTGGTGGTAATCCTACCAGTTGGAAGGCTGAGCCATGCCGTCGTCCAGTTCCCTCGGCTGGCATTCGGTATTTTTGCGAGCAGCGCGAGTCTGCTCGAGGTGAAGTCTCAGAGACTGAGCTTCGTCAAGTGCGCGCTGGATTAGCCCGGACCGCCGGTTACTGCGGGCGGGTCTACGTCCGCGCGAGGCGGACTCAGCAGCGCGAATAGCCTTGTTAGGCTCGGGATCGGGTTGCTGCTGCCGCTTGGCCGGCGGAGCCTGAGCCCCAGCTCCGGGAGCGGCGCGCTTCCCGTCGTTCTTGGTCTCCACCTTGCCCTCCTCACAGCGGAGGATGGTCAGTTGATGGAGACCAAGGTGGAGGTTTGTGCCGTGCGGTAGCCGCTTGGCCCATCCCTCCGTCAGGCCGAGGATGACGGTGGCCCCGGTCGTGCCCTTGCGAACCGTGCTGTGGTACACAAGACCACTGGCGTCGAGATCCGGGTGCCGCTTGAGCAGGAGCTGCCGCAGCTGCTCCCCGGACTTGATTGCACTGTCGGCCGAGACCCAAATCCGATGGCGGATGGTCTTCGGCCGCTCGCTCACCAGGGCGAAGGTCAGCTGGCCCAGGTCGCTGTGCCAGTCGAACTTGGGCAGCTGATCCCGCAGGAGCTGGGTGCTCTCCTCGGATTTGCACCACAGTAGGATGCACCCGTTCGCCTTGGTGGACTTGACGATGTCCACGAAGACGCCCTCCAGGGTTAGGTTGAGCAAGCCCTCGTCGATGGTGCGCCACGCGACGTCGAGCTGCTCGGGCGTCAGGTCAAAATCCCCGCCGAGGATCATCACGGCGGGTTGCAGCGGCTGCTTGACCTTGGAGGCGTAGGACTCGGAGGTCTTGAGCGGGGCCGCTTTGTCCTTGAAAGGCGGTAGGCCGGCAGGGTTGCCCCCTGAGAGTCCGAGGACACGGCGGTTCCTGACGGCCCAGCCGCGCTACCGGACTCCCCAGAGGGCCTCCCCGCTGCGGTGGCTCCCGAAGGCCTCACCGCGGCTTGCCCGCCCTCCGCGGACGCAACAGCAGCCCGCTTCTCCTGCCGCTTACGATTGCGGCGGATATACTTCTGTAGGTTGGGTGACGAAAGATTAGAAGAGTGACACACTGTAAAGGAGAGGACATAGGACAATAGGTAGAGATACAGAGAGGAGGTAGGACGAGAGTAGCATGACTGAATGACCTGGATTAAGGTGATAAAAAGCGATAAAAGCGATATGGGCGATTCTAATTGGCATCATAACTCATCGCTAACAGTGCATTAAGTGAGTAAAAGATTAAGACAAAGACATTACACAATTAAATCGTAAAAGTAAACCATAACTCAGTCATAATAACAAGGTAGTAGATATTCAGTATATCCTGAGTCGCATAAATTGAAAAAAATCAACTCTCAGCAAATAGTCATCTCTAAAAATAATCAATAACAAAGTAATCAACAATCAATAACAAGTCAAAAAATGACACTTTTGATTTTTATAGTGCCAATTGAATGTAAATCAGTGCTGATCCCTGAAGCCATGCCTAAAAAGCCCAAACCAGCGCCGAAAAGCTCGAATTGGCGCCGAAAGCCAAATTTGGCGCCAGGATCCCCAAATCAGCGCCAGGATCCCTAAATCAGCGCCGGAACGCTGAAATCAGCGCCAATAGGCCCAAACCAGCGCTGGAAAGCTAAAATTGACGCGGGAAAGCTAAAATGGCGCGGGAAAGCTAAAATTGACGCTGGAAAGCTCGAATAATCTATCTACCTATCTATCTATCTATCTATCTATCTATCTATCTATCTATCTATCTATCTATCTATCTATCTATCTATCTATCTATCTATCTATCTATCTATCTATCTATCTATCTATCTATCTATCTATCTATCTATCTATCTATCTATCTATCTATCTATCTATCTATCTATCTATCTATCTATCTATCTATCTATCTATCTATCTATCTATCTATCTATCTATCTATCTATCTATCTATCTATCTATCTATCTATCTATCTATCTATCTATCTATCTATCTATCTATCTATCTATCTATCTATCTATCTATCTATCTATCTATCTATCTATCTATCTATCTATCTATCTATCTATCTATCTATCTATCTATCTATCTATCTATCTATCTATCTATCTATCTATCTATCTATCTATCTATCTATCTATCTATCTATCTATCTATCTATCTATCTATCTATCTATCTATCTATCTATCTATCTATCTATCTATCTATCTATCTATCTATCTATCTATCTATCTATCTATCTATCTATCTATCTATCTATCTATCTATCTATCTATCTATCTATCTATCTATCTATCTATCTATCTATCTATCTATCTATCTATCTATCTATCTATCTATCTATCTATCTATCTATCTATCTATCTATCTATCTATCTATCTATCTATCTATCTATCTATCTATCTATCTATCTATCTATCTATTAGTAGTCTGATTTTCGTTCGGCATGGCTGGTTCCAGTAGGTAGTTCCTCTGGATAAAAGCGCTTACCGCGCCCATTGGCTTTCCAGCTGCCTTAATCGTTTCCGGTGATCTTGTGTGCGTGCTTTCAGCGTGATTGGCTGCGGCAAGCAAGCTCGAAAGAGCTCGCTTCGCTCGCTCTTTCTCGCTATCTACTATCTATCTATCTATCTATCTATCTATCTATCTATCTATCTATCTATCTATCCAACCAGACACTTTAGTACCCTATATGCTCGTAGGGTCGCGCGATTGCATTGGTAAACTTAGAGAGAATTTCACTACTGTCTCTCATTCACCTGGGCTCATGCCCAGCCCAGTCAGAGTTGTTCAACTTGAGTTCGGCGCTATTCTGCCCTCTTTAATTTTCTTTTCGAGGCTAATTGTGCACTGCTTAGGTAAAGGGGGGAGTTCTATTGTCCGATTTAAGGGACAATAGATCTAGGGTTAGCTTGATTGGTAGGATTCGGCGCCTTATGCAGCTTGTCGAGTCTTTTTCTGTAGCTGCATAAATTCTTTAGTAATTGCTACTCGTCGGGAGAGCAGGAATTTCAGGTTTGACTAGAAGAAGAAAAGTTATTCCTTCACCCAGTTCGTTTATTCAAGTCACAGCGACTCTTTTCCGAAGGGCTGACTGCACCAGACGGCCCTGCGCCAAACTCCGAGATGCCACTCGCAGATCGATCTGCACTGCTTGGTAGGCAATTTCTATTTTTGACTACTTATTGTCAGTAAAGCTTGTTGCTGGAGGCACTGTTATTCTGTGCATAGAATTTTTATCGGTAAGGATCGCTAAATTATTTAAAGGCCCAGTCTCACGGGTTGCAGACAATTAGTGCCAAGAATTTACGTCTGGGTCAGTTGCTTCACTCAAGGACAAGGAACGCGGTCCGAACATTGAGAACTTCCTGCTTCTCGTTGTCCTCACCTGCTAAGGGCAGAGCAAACTCCCACCGAATTTGTTTTAGTGTAATTACATAATTTTTACTCACGCTATTTACCCATACGAGCGTATTTAGCAAGTACTCGTATTTATTGTTGTAGGTGCTGTTAAATGTGCCAGCATTTAACGGTTCTGTTTCAACTACTTCTGTCGTTAGCATTCGTGGCCCTCCAAAACAAGCTGCTAGTTTAAGAACATAAGTCAGAAGATTTGACACTTGAAAGATGGAAGCAGTGAGAAAACAGGACAGATGCAGATTTTTCAAAGCAACTTCCAATATACTAAAAATGAGTTGTCTGTCGGTAGGTATATAAGCGATAGATTTCAGAAAAATTTCCATATACTAAAAACGGTTCGTTGGTATATGTGTGTCCACTGAACGCGGCAGATGCTTCTCTATGACATATGCATGCAGCACATTAAAACGTGGCAGTTTGGTCTCCAATGGAAAAGATCACAATGGCAGTTTTTTTCTTTCTGCCTCAGCGCAGGGCTACGGTGCAACCCGTAACCCCTGCCTTGCAAGCTGACGATGAGAAGTTGAGAAAGTTGTAGCTCGTAGAAATTTCTAAGAAATTTTATCATTGCAGAAAACTTGCGTTTTTGTAAAAAAAACCGGCAAAGCATCCACCCTGCAAGCCATATAAAGTTCGCATTGTCTTAGAAAAAATCCGTGGGCGTAGAAGCTTTTGGAAGATTCGAAGAAACGCACGCCGACGACCCACATTCAGTGCGCTTTATAAAAAACACTGGATTTTAGCAACTTGAGATGCAGAAAATGTCTAAAAAGCGAAGAGCGGCGGATAAGTTCTCTATTCATTCGCATCTTTAATGGCACCCAACAGGAGCGCGGGGTGTTGCGTACCAGCCGGCATGGCGCCAGTCGGGCAACCCCCAACATTCCTGTCCCTGCACTCAATAAACTCGACGAAATGCTTTTTAAGCTAGCGAACTCGCCGCCCTCACAAGCAGGTCGGTATATGGAGTTCTACCATGGATTTCTGGAAATAGAATATGGAATTTGGATATCATTCCAGATGCGAATAGTGAAACTTAATAAACTCTACCTACTAAACATTTGACGCAGATGTTCCTTCAGTTCATCAGACAGCCTACTAACTAGTAGCAAGCAAAAAATGTGGGGCGAATAGAAAAGTGTACACACGAAGTTTGCGAGCTGATAAGTTATCGAATTTCGAACCGCTATATTCCCGTGTTGGGCGCTTGCTTTTTGCTTTGTGGTTAATATTGAAAGAGAATATTAACGACTTCAAGAGTAGTCCCGTGTACCCCCCCATTCTTGCGCAATATACGAAGTTTGTATTGGGACTGCGGTGCAGTCAAGCGTCAATTAGTGCTGACACACCTCGAAGTTTGGACTTTACTCGTCTGGTTGAAAGTCCCCTTATGCTTGATGGCATCGTTTAAAAACATTTAATAGCAATACAGAAGTCGAGTTGAAAAGCTAAGAGTACAGTACATGTAATAAAATAAAAATTGAGCGTAAAGATATTGATTTATGAAATGCAGTCATTCCACAAGAACTAGTTTCAGTACCCACTAAATCGTGCATCCTATGACTTTATAACTCCATTCTCAGCAGGAATATTCGCCGCGGCAGCCCTTCTAGCTGTCCTGACATTGCCGGTTGCCGGCTTCACAACGACAGCGGATCCCTTCTGCTCGTGCGTGCCGCTCACCACCAAGTACTTCTTCACCACCCAACTCCAACCACTCCCACCACCACGGTCACTACAACGACGCCCACGACAACTTCAACTACGACGCCAACTACAACTACAACAACACGGCTGCCGACAACCACACCAGGTGAGTGCGGCACCGCTGATCATTCATGATCATTATTGTTGTATATTCTTGCAACTAAATAAATTTTTATTACGAGTAATTTAGCGATTCGAAAAAAAGCCCTGAAAAGTTTGCGTCAACGGTGTAGGAGGTACCTGTAGGAGCCGTGACGGGTGTCAACTGAAGCATTCGAATGGAGCCCTATAAGTAAAGGTCTGGACAAAAAAAATCCATTACTTGATAGACTTTTTATCCCCTGGTAGCCCATGAGAGACCTGCATAGGATGTCTCGACGTCTCTAATCTCCCGTTCTGACAAGTTATCGATCTCCTAAATCTCAAATTTTAAGGTTTAGATGCAGAAGGTTTTCATACTAATAGGCTAAAAATTCTAATTTAAAAAAATCTTCAGTCTGCGACTACGTGAACGGTCTGTCGCAGAAGTCTTACATCCCGGACAAATCCATCTCTGGTGGACGGCCGGGAGTCACCGGCAGCTTTCTTATTAATTTCAACGATCAGATGGAGTTCGACTTCATTGTCGATGGCTGTCGAACTACTGAAATTTTTGTGAACACTCTGTGCATGACTGGAAACGTGATGCGAGCTTTAGTGCAGTACATGCCGACCACCAGTAGCCGCTACGTCCCATTTGAGCCGTCCAGCTCCCTGTTTTCTGATGTCACTGGCGCCAGGCTGTGCTATGAGCTGAATACGAGGATGGCTCGGCTTGCCTTTTATCCAGTCGCACTGAAGTCCGGGGCCCTGTCGGCCACCAACTACCAGGTATTCCTCACCATCGACGGCTGCTTCACACCGGTTAATGACAGCTGCCAAACTACCTCCACCAGCACTACGACTTCCACTACCACTACCAGCACTACTACGACCCCGACGACTACATCTACTACTACTACAACGACGCCGACAACACCCACTACAACTCCGACGACATCCACCACAACCACCAGCACAACACCGACAACCACCACAACAACGACGCCTACCACTACGACTTGTAAGTTCAGTGTTAGTAAATCAGTTATCAAAAGTTAATGATTTATAACTGATACAGATATTAATTTTAAGACATACCTTTCATTAGAACTCTTTTAGTCCCGGCCCCTTAAGAAAATAGCGCATCTCAATGCCTCTTTTCAACTACAGATTGCCCCAGTGTCGATGGTATGCTGTACCCTTCGATGATCCCCGCTATCGACATTGCGACAGTCGGTAACAGCACTCGTCAAGTCTCAGGAGCGTTTACACTTCAGCCTAGAACGTCTGTCATTGTCGATATCTCGTCGAGAGGCTGTCGTCCCGCAACTCGGGTTCTAAGAGTAAGAAAAAGCAGCATTTCTGCCAACTGACACAATCATTGACTATAATATCACACTAATCTAAATTTTAGGTTTGCATAGCTGGAAACGTTGCTCAAGCATTTGTTCTGGTGCGATTCAACACAGACGTGATTCCCTACCTGATCCCTGACTCGGTTACGCTCACTGCAAAGGAAGGAGAAATTCTGTGCATTGATGTAAACAGAGATGTCATCAGTGTTCAGGTAGAACCGCAGCTATTCAAGACGACAGCAAGTTCCTACTACTTCTTCTTATCGATCTATGGCTGCTTCAGCAACTTAAACTCGTCCTGTCTGACAACACCGACTGCCATTACTAGCAGCACTACCAGCACATCAAGCACAACCAGCAGCACCAGCACTACTTCGACCACGACAACATCCACTTCTACGACGACGACACCGACAACGCCAACAACAACTCGGACAACCTCAACCACAACCAGCACAACACCGACAACCACCACTGTAACGACACCTACCACTACGACTTGTAAGAATTGCTGCACTAATATTTTCAATATCAGTAAAAAATTAATCCTCACTTATTGCATGACTAAGCTGCATACAATATGCTCGAAAGAGAGCAGAAACGTCCAAAAATGAAAACTTTCAACAAATTTCGCTATATGAAAGTTTAGCTTATTTTAGCTTTTCATTGACTTTTATGTTTCTTGGCACATAACCATTTTAGACTGCCGCATTGTGAACGGCATGTCGGACTACTCCTATATTCCGCTCACCGCCGTGAACCACGCGACGAATGATCCGCTTCGCGGCTGGCTGGTTCACCAAAATGACGTCATGCAAATTGACCTGGTACTTGGATCTTGTCGTGCCCCGATTCGAATCGAAACAGTGAGTTTGATATTTTACAAGCGATTCAACAAATTCGAATTCTCACGACTTTGGTTTAAAAATTATATTTATTTAAGAAATTTCTTCACCTAACAATAACTCGTTTCAGATCTGTATCAGTGGCACTGTAAAAAGGGCCAACATTTTGTACGGGGAAACATTCGATAAACCGTTCGTTCCCGTGCCGAGATCAGCATCCGTATCGAGCGATGTTGGAGATCTGTGCTACGACATTAAACTAGTTGCGGCCAAGATTGGAATTTTTCCATTGGAGTTCAAGTCGTCGGCACCGAACAAAACCCAGTACCAGTTCTACCTCACGATCAACGCGTGCTTCTTGCCGCTTTCCGCAGTGTGTCTGACAACGCCAACAACAACTACAAGCACTACCACTACCCCAACAACACCAACGTCTACTAAAACCACATCCACCACATCAACGACTCCAACTACAACCAGCACGACAGCATCTACACAAACTACTTCAATATCGACATCAACTCCAACAACAGTTTCTACGACGACACCTGCGACAACTACAACTGGCACAACTTCTTCATCCACAACGCAAACGACTGCCACACCGACCACGAGCACCACTGGAACAACCACTACGACAACTTCTACGACTCCTAAGCCAACAAGTAGGTTTTATACTGCTGAGCATTTTTCATTCGAAGCCATGTGATTTGTATGGGTTTCAATTGTTTTAATTCGGTGCTCCGAACTACAGCAGTTCTATATGAGGGTAGTTAAATCTCTTCACTACCCTCATTTAGTCTCTGCTCTTAGTCTATCCAGCTGCACTAAATACTTTTAAGCCCTTTTTAGCACCCAACTTCTATGTAATCCCTTCTGAACCAAAAGGATTATTCCTCAACAATAACCAAAAGGTTCAAGAGGGATTACCAAAAGGTTATCAAAAGTTTATCCCTCTCTGCAAAAAAGATAAATTTACAAAATAATCTTCAGGCTGAAGATAACTACTGAGATAAGCATATAATGTGTTTATGTTAAAAATGATATATATGTATAGTGGACCAGATGTACGTATAGATAAAGTATCTCATGGCGTGGACAGCTGAAGTAGAAGGATGTTACACTCGAAAATCATGTAAATTTCATAGGAAACCAGTTTTTTTCTGCAAAAATGCATTAGCAACATAAGAAGCTGTCACTAATTTTAGCACTAAATCCATAATATCTCATATTATGGATTTCCGAATTCCGAATTAAGCGAGCAGGGAGAGGTTTCGTTCAAGGAGAAAAACCCGTCTAGAACAATACATTAGAAATACGAACAGGTGAAATTTTCTCCGTAACTTTGCTTGCCGACGAGTCCCCCTAGTAAGTATTTCATAAAACAATAGCTTGTTAATTTATGAGTGAGTGACCCCCAGGAAATGTCGACTTGTTCACTTGTCAGAAGGGGAGCTATTCGGCTTTTTTTAGAACTAAAAAGCGAACACCTCCTTATATCGCCAATGAATTTTGCAATGAAAATCGGCCCCCATTTCAACTTGTACGATTTACAAAGAAACGCGTCATTTTACTTCGGTTGGCCATGTTCTACAATGAATGGTTCATTGCAGATCTGTGGTATTAAAGCGCTCTAAAACAGTTTCTAAAGAGGATGTGAACTTAAGCGCGATTTGGAAGCCGTGAGTCCAGCAACCAAACCGCTGCGAAAGTCTCACTATTCAGACCCAAAATAGACAAGAAAAGCGTAATTGATCTTTCTTCCACCCCGGCCGCTTCTGCTTGGTATAAATGGGAAAATGGGGATTTCATGTGAACTTAAGGCTCTGAAATGGAAGCGGTGGCCGATTGAGCCGGTTTCTCTATCGGATCTCTCTACTGGAATCGGCCACCGCTTCCATTTCAGAGCCTTAAGTTCACATAAAATCCCCATTTTCCCATTTATACCAAGCAGAAGCGGCCGGGGTGGAAGAAAGATCAATTACGTTTTTCTTGTCTATTTCGGGTCTGAATAGTGAGAATTTCGCAGCGGTTTGGTTGCTGGACTCACGGCTTCCAAATCGCGCTTAAGTTCACATCCTCTTTAAAACAGAAATAACTTCTGCTAAGTAGAAGTTCTGTTTTACACAGCAGAGTTAACAAATCAGTTTGAAGGATTTATGTTGCTACAGATAAAAACAGGGTCAACAATTTTCAATAGGACTTGAAATTCAGACTGGTAAACCTCTTCGGGAAAACCTCGCTGCGGGAAAATCTCGGCGGGGAAAACTCGGCAGGAAAGACTCGGTGGGAAAACCTCCCGTGGAAAAATTTTCCTGCCGGAAGGAAGAGAGGAGAAAGAAGGTTAGAGAGCAGAGCGCTGGGTAGAGATGTATACATTGAGCGGGCCGGATTGCTAATTGTGAAGTTTTGAAGGACCCGAGGGCCGGATAGAGAGGCTTTGCCCACGAGCTGACGTTCTCCGACTCCTGATTTACAAAAAGTCGATGTGACTCTATGTGACTGCAAGTAAAATCAAACCCATTGCATGGACATGGGAGGGGAGCTAAAAATTGGAATGCATCACCTCCAAGCTACACCTCGCAGAGCATTCTGCATCCTTTGTGTATCGTTTATAAAAGTTAACTTGCTTTGTTAACTTGCTTGTCAACAAGTTAATGGAAATAAGGACCACAATACGAGAAGTAGAAGTCCTCTCAGACAATAAATTTGGCAGCATTACATTTAAGCGAGAAGGGAGAATGGGGCATTACTACACAGCACCTCAGAGGCCGTCAGGGCCACATATGAGCGGCGCGGCAAAATTCTAATACCAAGTCAGGCATCCCGCCACAGATGATCACAAATGGAGTTGAGAATGTGATGGAGAAAGCTTTACTGACCCAGAGAGTGAATTTCACGAATTCAACCAAGCCAATAAAAAAGTGAGCCACAAAGGCTACTCCAGTCAGGTACTCACAGCCAGCTAGCAGCATTACGAAAAACATCAATTCTTACAGAATGAAAAATCAATGACTAAAATTATTTACGAGTACTATAACTACGAGCTACTCTGATTTTTAAGTATTTCTCAATAACTTTCAAAACGGTACATTTAGACTCATAAAAGTCCAATGCTTACTTTTTTGCCTAATTTTCAAGTAATTAGGAGTAATTAAAAACAAAGGTCTAAACGAAATATTGGAAACGTATGTACCTGTTTTATTGCAGTCTGCCCACTGATCAATGGACTGACTAGCAGTACCTACATCCCGTCCTACTCTATCAGCGGAGTCTCGTCTGACCCCACATTTGGATACAGCATTTTAAGGTCCACCTCTGGTTTTATGGATATCGATCTGTCTGCCGTGAAATGCCGACCAAATCCAGTCTACATTGAAAGGGTAGAGCTTTTTGAATAAAACTATTGTTAATAAACAATTATTAAGCAATTTCTTTAGAATTCCATTTTTCCATTAAAAAATTCAGATCTGTCTGTACGGAAACATCAAACAAGCTAACATTCACTTAAAAAGAAGCGTCACTGGAAATCTGGTCTTTTCTGAGCTATCTTTCACAACCACCGGCGACGCCATGGCCGACTCGCTTTGCTACTCGATCGGATTCAACATATCGGCAGTGAGAATTGCTCCTCAGTTGGTAAAGTCGTATGATTCGGCTGCGACAAACTTCCGGTTTTCCGTCACCATTGAGGGTTGCTTCGAACCACTGCCGAGCACTTGCACTGCGCCAACGACTACGACGTCAACTACTACATCAACTACTACACCTAGAACTACCACAAGTGCTACGACATCGACTTCAACAACGACCACCACACCGACCAGTTCGACGACTATAACTACTCCAACAACAACATTAACAACAACGACTACATCAACAACTCCAACAACAACGTCGACGACCACGACAACGAAGCCGACCACAACGACACCAACAAGTACGACTACAACATCCCCGAGTACAACCTGTGAGTTCATTTCTAGACAATTAAATTGTAAATCCATTTACAAAACTGTTGACTGTCTTTTCTATCGATTCTGTATGGGCATTGGAATTTTATATTGCATAAATCTGGCGCTCAATTGCAGATTGCCCCAGTGTCGATGGTATGCTGTACCCTTCGATGATCCCGCTATCGACATTGCGACATTCGGTAACAGCACTCGTCAAGTCTCAGGAGCGTTTACACTTCAGCCTAGAACGTCTGTCATTGTCGATATCTCGTCGAGAGGCTGTCGTCCCGCAACTCGGGTTCTAAGAGTAAGAAAAGCAGCATTTCTGCCAACTGACACAATCATTGACTATAATATCACACTAACCTAAATTTTAGGTTTGCATAGCTGGAAACGTTGCTCAAGCATTTGTTCTGGTGCGATTCAACACAGACGTGATTCCCTACCTGATCCCTGACTCGGTTACGCTCACTGCAAAGGAAGGAGAAATTCTGTGCATTGATGTAAACAGAGATGTCATCAGTGTTCAGGTAGAACCGCAGCTATTCAAGACGACAGCAAGTTCCTACTACTTCTTCTTATCGATCTATGGCTGCTTCAGCAACTTAAACTCGTCCTGCCTTACAACAACCACAACTACTACAACGACATCAACAACCACGCCAACAACAAGTACAACAAGTTCGAAGACATCAACAACTCCTACAACAACCAGTACAACTACAACCACGCCTTCAACTACTTCAACGACAACCAGCACAACGACAAGCACTACTCCGACGACGCCGACAACAACTTCTACTACAACAACTACACCTACGACCTGTAAGAATTAGTAGTAATAGAAATCTAACCTTTTCGTTTCATTTTATTGTTTTTTTGTTATAATTCATAATTTGTCTGTAAAAATATGATTTTTAGACTGTCCTGTGGTCGACGGAATGACAAGCGCGCAGTTTATACCAGATCAAGACATTTCTGGGGCATCTATTAATCGAGCAGGAGCATTTGTTGTTCCACAACTTAGTTCAATAATGGTGGATATCTCAGCTCGCGGATGTCGTGCGCCAATTCGAATTTTTAGCGTCTGTCTCGGTGGAAATGTGCAAACGACTCTGATTTCAGTACAGAACAATCTGGATTCTAGGCTTGTGCTTTTCCCTGCATCCGTTACGGGTGGAAACGGGCTACTTTGTCTTCAAGTGAACAGAGACATCACCGGTTTGCAGCTGATGCCACAGACAATGACTCCTGGAACAGGATCAGATTTCACGTTTTACATGAATATCTACGGCTGCTTCACTGCCTTAAATGCCAGCTGTCTCACTACTACGACTACAACAACCACCACCACAACAACGACACCCACGACGACGTCAACGACAACGACACCAACGACAACGTCAACCACAACTACACCAACAACATCGACATCGACTACTCCTACTACCACTACAACTCCAACGACGATGTCTACCACAGTCGCACCAACAACCCCCACTTCAACAACTACATCAACCACTCCGACTTCGAGTACTACAAGCACGACTACAACGCCTACTACAACTAGTAGCACTACTACTACACCGACGACTACTTCAACAACCACTACAACACCTACAACTACCAGCACAACTACAACTCCTACGACAACGTCAACGACAACAACGTCTACAACTACTGTCAAGCCTACAATTTGTCCAGCACTCAATGGCCTTAGTGATAGAAAGTACATACCTGATTGGGCCATTACCGGCGCCACTTATGTAACTGGTCGATACGAGATGCCAGTGAGTCCGAGACGAGATCTTATCATAGATTTGACAGCTGGAGGATGTAATCCTGTTCCTACATACCTAACGAGAGTTTGTGTGACAGGAAATGTAAGGCAGGTAACAGTGTCTACCCAGACGACTTATCCGACCGGTCGGTTTGATCTTGTCTTGGAATCCAATTTGGTATCTGTCTCGTCTTCGTTGACTCCTCTTTGCATAACTCTGGGAGCAAACGCGACAGGAATTGCAATCACGCCAGTCGCACTACTGAACAGCTCGTCGCTGGAAACGAATTATTTATTCTTCCTGAGCCTTGAGGGCTGTTTCGCGCCTCTGTCTACGGCCTGTCAAACTCAACCTGTAACGACTTCTACAACGTCGACTACTTCATCCACAACAACAACTCCCACAACTACTAGCACAACGCCGACATCGACCACAACAGCAACTAGCACTACTACAACCACTCCGTCGACAACAACATCCTGTTTGGTGAACGGACTCAACGGCGTCTTGATTCCTAGTTCTTCTATCAATGCTCCTAGTTATAATCCGTTAACAGGATATAATGTACCAGAGGCTCAGTGGAAGGCGTCTATGTGGACATTTCTGTATCCGGTTGCCGCACACACGATCCTAATTAATAGGGTATGTAACTTGTTCTTTTCTTGATATTTAAATAAAATAGCAATTTCAAATGCTAAAATTAGATGCGTTCCGTTTTAGATTTGTCTGTTCGGCGGTAATGTAAAACGAGCTGATCTTATCATCCGTCAAGGCTCCACCCTCTACTGGGACTTCTTCGAGCAGTCGCTGTACAATACAAGTGACACTGCTACACCGCTGTGCTACTACCCAATGCTTCCCATTTCCGAGCTGAGAATTGTTCCGAAAGAGTTTAAAAGCGCAGCCTCAGGCGATTCGTTGTATCAGTTTTTCCTTTCCATCGAGGCCTGTTTCACTCCTCTGCCAGTATCGTGTACTACGACGACTACCTCAACGACAACTTCAACACCAACCACTTCGACGAGCACAACAACGACTGCGACTACACCGACGACAACATCAACAGCGACAACTACACCCACCACGTCGACATCAACGACGAGCACGACGACGAGCACAACGACCACTGCTACTACAACTACGCCTTCATGTGCAGTTGATGGCTTGTCGGATGAGCGCTTTATTCCATCATTTGCAGTCAGTGGAGCCAATTACACTGTTTCAGGGTACATGATTCGAACTGGTGGTACCTACGCAATGACAGTGGACATCTCCGTGTTTGGCTGCCGCATGCCAATTACTGTTGAGAGCGTGAGTATTGAGCAGGAATTTCGTTACAACGTGACACTTTGCTAATACATTTCAGACATACCACTAGACAATGCACATTGTGTACCACACAACGGTTTTTGCAGATTTGTCTACTAGGAAACATTCAGAGTTCCTACATCCTGTATCAAACTACATACGGAGGACCATTCAGTCCGAATCTTCCGTCTGCAAGCCAGTCAGCTACTGGGGTTTCCGATCCGTTGTGCTTCACTCCGCCTACAGGAATGATGCTCACTGGTGTGCGCATCTCACCGCAACAGTTGAAGAGCGCTTTCAGCTCCGACACGGCATTTCGAGCTTACATCACAATCAAGGCTTGCTTCACACCTTTGAATAATACCTGCTTGACAACTCCGACAACAACGACCACTACAACAACTACAACACCCACAACAACCACACCAACTACGCCGACAACGTCGACCACTACCACTACAACTACTCTGACAAGTACAAGTACTACAACAGTGCCCACAACAAGTAAATAGGATCGTTACATGATTCTTTTAAGTGCTCAATTGTTATTGAGAGCTGTATTCGAGAAGTAGTGTATTAATAACTTAATAAATAAGACATTTTCACGTTCATTACAGTTTGTCCCGTCGTTAATGGTTTATCGAGTCCTGTGTACTTGCCGCAATTTACGATCACTGGTGCGACGTTTGACGGCGCTACTGGCTGGAACATTTCAGTTTCCAGCGGTGGATACATAGCGATTGACCTCACAGCTCGTGGATGCCGGGGAGCCTTGACTGTTTATCAGGTATGTATAATAGGGTACAACGAAAGATGACGCAGCTTTTATTTTTAATCTTCTCTGGCTTAACAGTGAAAGTCTATTAAACCACAATTTTGTTATATTTTATTTTGCTTTTGCACTGTAGTGCCTTTGTTATGTAGGTAGCTTCAACACTAGAAAAATAAATAAGATTCTAGGAAAAGCGCAGGTCAGTTTTAAGTCACTACTAAACATTTTTGGTTCATCAAAACCGGCACGGCTTCCCTGATTCTCATTATTACAGGTTTGTCTAATTGGAGGTAATGTGAAGATGGCAAACGTAATATATCGAAGAACATATTCCGACTATCCGGTTATCTTCGCCGACTCAATAAACTATGAAACTAGTAGCTCTCAACTGTGCTACAATTTGAACATCGACATGGTTGAGCTCCAAGTCAAGCCTACTGCTCTTCGAGCTCCTGCAACGAACTATCAGTTTTTCTTGACTATACGAGCTTGCTTTTTGCCGCTTAACGACACATGTCAAACAACACCAACAACCACAACGACTACAACACACACGACAACCACAGCAACTACCACGCCTACCACAAGTACGTCAACAAGCACAACAAGTACACCAACAACAACTTCAACAACCACAACGCCAACTACTCTACCAACGTCATCTACAACTACAACAACGCCAACATCGACAAGCACCTCTTCGACTTCCACTACAACAACTACACCTACCACTACTACAACTACAACTACGCCCACCACGACTGTGACGACGACTCCAACAACTACAATAACAACCCCGACTACTACTACTTGTAAGTTAAAACAACGTTTAAAAAGAAACTTTTTAGTTTTAGTTCTCGAGTTTCTTTGGAAACCCAGCTTACAAGATGCGATTAATCATTTGTGCAAACTGACTACTTGATTTTCAGCATGCCTCGTTGATGCCTTCAGTCGCTCGGACTTGCTGCCATCATTCGCAGTCACTGGTGGCACATACAGAGAGCTTTTTGGATACATTCTTCCCCTCAAAGCCGCATTGAAAATCGATCTTACTGTCTTTGGCTGCCGACCCGCTGCTGTGATTTCAAGGGTAAAGTTTAGATGTTGTATTCCTGTTTTCGATATGGATATGCTTACTCGCTTAGTAACTACGCTCGTATATAACATTAATCTAACTAATCGTCAACGATCGTGATTGCAGCTGTGCATCGCTGGAAACGTGTTCAATGCACAAATCTTGATCCGAGAGCCAACCAGCGACAAACTGGTACCCGACTTCAACACGCCAGGAAAGACTTCTTCAACTGGAGAT
>NIVC01003964.1:12500-33109 GCA_002269645.1 Macrostomum lignano | reverse complement strand
ACATACAAAGGCACTACAGCGCAAAAGCAAAATAAAATATAACAAAATTCTGGTTTAATAGACTCTCACTGTTAAGCCAGAGAAGATTAAAAATAAAAGCTGCGTCATCTTACGTTGTACCCTATTATACATACCTGATAAACAGTCAAGGCTCCCCGGCATCCACGAGCTGTCGTCAATCGCTATGTATCCACCGCTGGAAACTGGAATGTTCCAGCCAGTAGCGCCGTCAAACGTTGCACCAGTGATCGTAAATTGCGGCAAGTACACAGGACTCGATAAACCATTAACGACGGGACAAACTGTAATGAACGTGAAAATGTCTTATTTATTAAGTTATTAATACACTATTTCTCGAATACAGCTCTCAATAACAATTGAGCACTTAAAAGAATCATGTAACGATCTTATTTACTTGTTGTGGGCACTGTTGTAGTACTTGTACTTGTCAGAGTAGTTGTAGTGGTAGTGGTCGACGTTGTCGTGTAGTTGTTGTGGTTGTTGTGGGTGTTGTAGTTGTGTAGTGGTCGTTGTTGTCGGAGTTGTCAAGCAGGTATTATTCAAAGGTGTGAAGCAAGCCTTGATTGTGATGTAAGCTCGAAATGCCGTGTCGGAGCTGAAAGCGCTCTTCAACTGTTGCGGTGAGATGCGCACACCAGTGAGCATCATTCCTGTAGGAGGCGGAGTGAAGCACAACGGATCGGAAACCCCAGTAGCTGACTGGCTTGCAGACAGAAGATTCGGACTGAATAGTCCTCCGTATGTAGTTTGATACAGGATGTAGGAACTCTGAATGTTTCCTAGTAGACAAATCTGCAAAACCGTTGTGTGGTACACAATGTGTATTGTCTAGTGGTATGTCTGAAATGTATTAGCAAAGTGTCACGTTGTAACGAAATTCCTGCTCAATACTCACGCTCTCAACAGTAATTGGCATGCGGCAGCCAAACACGGAGATGTCCACTGTCATTGCGTAAGTACCACCAGTTCGAATCATGTACCCCGAAGCAGTGTAATTGGCTCCACTGACTGCAAATGATGGAATAAAGCGCTCATCCGACAAGCCATCAACTGCACATGAAGGCGTAGTTGTAGTAGCAGTGGTCGTTGTGCTCGTCGTCGTGCTCGTCGTTGATGTCGACGTGGTGGGTGTAGTTGTCGCTGTTGATGTTGTCGTCGGTGTAGTCGCAGTCGTTGTTGTGCTCGTCGAAGTGGTTGGTGTTGAAGTTGTCGTTGAGGTAGTCGTCGTAGTACACGATACTGGCAGAGGAGTGAAACAGGCCTCGATGGAAAGGAAAAACTGATACAACGAATCGCCTGAGGCTGCGCTTTTAAACTCTTTCGGAACAATTCTCAGCTCGGAAATGGGAAGCATTGGGTAGTAGCACAGCGGTGTAGCAGTGTCACTTGTATTGTACAGCGACTGCTCGAAGAAGTCCCAGTAGAGGGTGGAGCCTTGACGGATGATAAGATCAGCTCGTTTTACATTACCGCCGAACAGACAAATCTAAAACGGAACGCATCTAATTTTAGCATTTGAAATTGCTATTTTATTTAAATATCAAGAAAAGAACAAGTTACATACCCTATTAATTAGGATCGGTGTGCGGCAACCGGATACAGAAATGTCCACATAGACGCCTTCCACTGAGCCTCTGGTACATTATATCCTGTTAACGGATTATAACTAGGAGCATTGATAGAAGAACTAGGAATCAAGACGCCGTTGAGTCCGTTCACCAAACAGGATGTTGTTGTCGACGGAGTGGTTGTAGTAGTGCTAGTTGCTGTTGTGGTCGATGTCGGCGTTGTGCTAGTAGTTGTGGGCGTTGTTGTTGTGGATGAAGTAGTCGACGTTGTAGAAGTCGTTACAGGTTGAGTTTGACAGGCCGTAGACAGAGGCGCGAAACAGCCCTCAAGGCTCAGGAAGAATAAATAATTCGTTTCCAGCGACGAGCTGTTCAGTAGTGCGACTGGCGTGATTGCAATTCCTGTCGCGTTTGCTCCCAGAGTTATGCAAAGAGGAGTCAACGAAGACGAGACAGATACCAAATTGGATTCCAAGACAAGATCGAACCGACCGTCGGATAAGTCGTCTGGGTAGACACCGTTACCTGCCTTACATTTCCTGTCACACAAACTCTCGTTAGGTATGTAGGAACAGGATTACATCCTCCAGCAGTCAAATCTATGATAAGATCTCGTCTCGGACTCACTGGCATCTCGTATCGACCAGTTACATAAGTGGCGCCGGTAATGGCCCAATCAGGTATGTACTTTCTATCACTAAGGCCATTGAGTGCTGGACAAATTGTAGGCTTGACAGTAGTTGTAGACGTTGTTGTCGTTGACGTTGTCGTAGGAGTTGTAGTTGTGCTGGTAGTTGTAGGTGTTGTAGTGGTTGTTGAAGTAGTCGTCGGTGTTGTAGTAGTGCTACTAGTTGTAGTAGGCGTTGTAGTGTGCTTGTAGTACTCGAAGTCGGAGTGGTTGAAGTGGTAGATGTTGTTGAAGTGGAGGTTGTTGGTGCGACTGTGGTAGACGTCGTCGTTGGAGTTGTAGTGTAGTAGGAGTAGTCGATGTCGATGTTGTTGGTGTAGTTGTGGTTGACGTCGTCGTGGGTGTCGTTGTCGTTGACGTCGTCGTGGGTGTCGTTGTTGTGGTGGTGGTTGTTGTAGTCGTAGTAGTGAGACAGCTGGCATTTAAGGCAGTGAAGCAGCCGTAGATATTCATGTAAAACGTGAAATCTGATCCTGTTCCAGGAGTCATTGTCTGTGGCATCAGCTGCAAACCGGTGATGTCTCTGTTCACTTGAAGACAAAGCAGCCCGTTTCCACCCGTAACGGATGCAGGGAAAAGCACAAGCCTAGAATCCAGATTGTTCTGTACTGAAATCAGAGTCGTTTGCACATTTCCACCGAGACAGACGCTAAAAATTCGAATTGGCGCCCGACATCCGCGAGCTGAGATATCCACCATTATTGAACTAAGTTGTGGAACAACAAATGCTCCTGCTCGATTAATAGATGCCCCAGAAATGTCTTGATCTGGTATAAACTGCGCGCTTGTCATTCCGTCGACCACAGGACAGTCTAAAAATCATATTTTTACAGACAAATTATGAATTATAACAAAAAAACAATAAAATGAAACGAAAAGGTTAGATTTCTATTACTAATAATTCTTACAGGTCGTAGGTGTAGTTGTTGTAGTAGAAGTTGTTGTCGGTGTCGTCGGAGTAGTGCTTGTCGTTGTGCTGGGTGTCGTTGAAGTAGTTGAGGGCGTGGTTGTAGTTGTACTGGTTGTTGTAGGAGTTGTTGATGTCTTCGAACTTGTTGTACTTGTTGTTGGCGTGGTTGTTGATGTCGTTGTAGTAGTTGTGGTTGTTGTAAGGCAGGACGAGTTTAAGTTGCTGAAGCAGCCATAGATCGATAAGAAGAAGTAGTAGGAACTTGCTGTCGTCTTGAATAGCTGCGGTTCTACCTGAACACTGATGACATCTCTGTTTACATCAATGCACAGAATTTCTCCTTCCTTTGCAGTGAGCGTAACCGAGTCAGGGATCAGGTAGGGAATCACGTCTGTGTTGAATCGCACCAGAACAAATGCTTGAGCAACGTTTCCAGCTATGCAAACCTAAAATTTAGGTTAGTGTGATATTATAGTCAATGATTGTGTCAGTTGGCAGAAGTGCTGCTTTTTCTTACTCTTAGAACCCGAGTTGCGGGACGACAGCCTCTCGACGAGATATCGACAATGACAGACGTTCTAGGCTGAAGTGTAAACGCTCCTGAGACTTGACGAGTGCTGTTACCGAATGTCGCAATGTCGATAGCGGGGATCATCGAAGGGTACAGCATACCATCGACACTGGGGCAATCTGCAATTGAGCGCCAGATTTATGCAATATAAAATTCCAATGCCCATACAGAATCGATAGAAAAGACAGTCAACAGTTTTGTAAATGGATTTACAATTTAATTGTCTAGAAATGAACTCACAGGTTGTACTCGGGATGTTGTAGTCGTACTTGTTGGTGTCGTTGTGGTCGGCGTCGTTGTCGTGGTCGTCGACGTTGTTGTTGGAGTTGTTGATGTAGTCGTTGTTGTTAATGTTGTTGTTGGAGTAGTTATAGTCGTCGAACTGGTCGGTGTGGTGGTCGTTGTTGAAGTCGATGTCGTAGCACTTGTGGTAGTTCTAGGTGCAGTAGTTGATGTAGTAGTTGACGTCGTAGTCGTTGGCGCAGTGCAAGTGCTCGGCAGTGGTTCGAAGCAACCCTCAATGGTGACGGAAAACCGGAAGTTTGTCGCAGCCGAATCATACGACTTTACCAACTGAGGAGCAATTCTCACTGCCGATATGTTGAATCCGATCGAGTAGCAAAGCGAGTCGGCCATGGCGTCGCCGGTGGTTGTGAAAGATAGCTCAGAAAAGACCAGATTTCCAGTGACGCTTCTTTTTAAGTGAATGTTAGCTTGTTTGATGTTTCCGTACAGACAGATCTGAATTTTTTAATGGAAAAATGGAATTCTAAAGAAATTGCTTAATAATTGTTTATTAACAATAGTTTTATTCAAAAAGCTCTACCCTTTCAATGTAGACTGGATTTGGTCGGCAGTTCACGGCAGACAGATCGATATCCATAAAACCAGAGGTGGACCTTAAAATGCTGTATCCAAATGTGGGGTCAGACGAGACTCCGCTGATAGAGTAGGACGGGATGTAGGTACTGCTGGTCAGTCCATTGATCAGTGGGCAGACTGCAATAAAATCGGTACATACGTTTCCAATATTTCGTTTAGACCTTTGTTTTTAATTACTCCTAATTACTTGAAAATGAGGCAAAAAAGTAAGCATTGGACTTTTATGAGTCTAAATGTACCGTTTTGAAAGTTATTGAGAAATACTTAAAAATCAGAGTAGCTCGTAGTTATAGTAAATAATTTTAGTCATTGATTTTTCATTCTGTAAGAATTGATGTTTTTCGTAATGCTGCTAGCTGGCTGTGAGTACCTGACTGGAGTATCCTTTTCGGCTCACTTTTTTATTGGCTTGGTTGAATTCGTGAAATTCACTCTCTGGGTCAGTAAAGCTTTCTCCATCACATTCTCAACTCCATTTGTGATCATCTGTGGCGGGATGCCTGACTTGGTATTAGAATTTTGCCGCGCCGCTCATAGTGGCCCTGACGGCCTCTGAGGTGCTGTGTAGTAATGCCCCATTCTCCCTTCTCGCTTAAATGTAATGCTGCCAAATTTATTGTCTGAGAGGACTTCTACTTCTCGTATTGTGGTCCTTATTTCCAATTAACTTGTTGACAAGCAAGTTAACAAGGCAAGTTAACTTTTATAAACGATACACAAAGGATGCAGAATTCCCTGCGAGGTGTAGCTTAGAGGTGATACATTCCAATTTTGCTCCCTCGCATGTCCATGCAATGGGTTTGATTTTGCTTGCAGTCACATAGAGTCACATCGAATTTTTGTAAATCAGGGGTCGGAAAACGCCAGCTCGTGGGTCACATGCGGCCCGCAAAGTCTCTCTATCCGGCCCTCGGGTCCTTTGAAACTTCACAATTAGCAATCCGGCCCACTCAATGTATACATCTCTACCCAGCGCTCTGCTCTCTAACCTTCTTTCTCCTCTCTCCTCTCTTCCTTCCGGCAGGAAAATTTTTCCACGGGAGGTTTTCCCACCGAGTCTTTCCTGCCGAGTTTTCCCCGCCGAGATTTTCCCGCAGCGAGGTTTTCCCGAAGAGGTTTACCAGTCTGAATTTCAAGTCCTATTGAAAATTGTTGACCCTGTTTTTATCTGTAGCAACATAAATCCTTCAAACTGATTTGTTAACTCTGCTGTGTAAAACAGAACTTCTACTTAGCAGAAGTTATATCTGTTTTAAATTTAGAAACTGTTTTAGAGCGCTTTAATACCACAGATCTGCAATGAACCATTCATTGTAGAACATGGCCAACCGAAGTAAAATGACGCGTTTCTTTGCAAATCGTACAAGTTGAAATGGGGGCCGATTTTCATTGCAAAATTCATTGGCGATATAAGGAGGTGTTCGCTTTTTAGTTCTAAAAAATCCGAATAGCTCCCTTTCTGACAAGTAAACAAGTCGACATTTCCTGGGGTTCACTCACTCATAAATTAACAAGCTATTGTTTTATGAAATACTTACTAGGGGGGGACTCGTCGGCAAGCAAAGTTACGGAGAAAATTTCACCTGTTTGTATTTCTAATGTATTGTTCTAGACGGATTTTTCTCCTTGAACGAAACCACTCCCTGCTCGCTTAATTCCGAATTCGGAAATCCATAATATGAGATATTATGAATTTAGTCCTAAAATTAGTGACAGCTTCTTATGTTGCTAATGCATTTTTGCAGAAAAAAACTGGTTTCCTATGAAATTTACATGATTTTCTTGTGTAACATCCTTCTACTTCAGCTGTCCACGCCATGAGATACTTTATCTATACGTACATCTGGTCCAATATACATATATATCATTTTTAACATTAACACATTATATGCTTATCTCAGTAGTTATCTTCAGCGTAAAGATTATTTTGTAAATTTATCTGTTTTGCAGAGAGGGATAACCTTTTGGTAATCCCTCTTTAACCTTTTGGTTATTTTTGAGGAACAATCCTTTTGGTTCAGAAGGGATTACATAGAAGTTGGGTGCTAAAAAGGGCTTAAAAGTATTTAGTGCAGCTGGATAGACTAAGAGCAGAGACTAAATGAGGGTAGTGAAGAGATTTAACTACCCTCATAGAACTGCTGTAGTTCGGAGCCCCGAATTAAAACAATTGAAACCCATAAAAATCACATGGCTTCGAATGAAAAATGCTCAGCAGTATAAAACCTACTTGTTGGCTTAGGAGTCGTAGAAGTTGTCGTAGTGGTTGTTCCAGTGGTGCTCGTGGTCGGTGTGGCAGTCGTTTGCGTTGTGGATGAAGAAGTTGTGCCAGTTGTAGTTGTCGCAGGTGTCGTCGTAGAAACTGTTGTTGGAGTTGATGTCGATATTGAAGTAGTTTGTGTAGATGCTGTCGTGCTGGTTGTAGTTGGAGTCGTTGATGTGGTGGATGTGGTTTTAGTAGACGTTGGTGTTGTTGGGGTAGTGGTAGTGCTTGTAGTTGTTGTTGGCGTTGTCAGACACACTGCGGAAAGCGGCAAGAAGCACGCGTTGATCGTGAGGTAGAACTGGTACTGGGTTTTGTTCGGTGCCGACGACTTGAACTCCAATGGAAAAATTCCAATCTTGGCCGCAACTAGTTTAATGTCGTAGCACAGATCTCCAACATCGCTCGATACGGATGCTGATCTCGGCACGGGAACGAACGGTTTATCGAATGTTTCCCCGTACAAAATGTTGGCCCGTTTTACAGTGCCACTGATACAGATCTGAAACGAGTTATTGTTAGGTGAAGAAATTTCTTAAATAAATATCATTTTTAAACCAAAGTCGTGAGAATTCGAATTTGTTGAATCGCTTGTAAAATATCAAACTCACTGTTTCGATTCGAATCGGGGCACGACAAGATCCAAGTACCAGGTCAATTTGCATGACGTCATTTTGGTGAACCAGCCAGCCGCGAAGCGGATCATTCGTCGCGTGATTCACGGCGGTGAGCGGAATATAGGAGTAGTCCGACATGCCGTTCACAATGCGGCAGTCTAAAATGGTTATGTGCCAAAAAACATAAAAGTCAATGAAAAGCTAAAATAAGATAAACTTTCATATAGCGAAATTTGTTAAAAGTTTTCATTTTTAGACGTTTCTGCTCTCTTTCGAGCATATTGTATGCAGCTTAGTCATGCAATAAGTGAGGATTAGTTTTTTACTGATATTGAAAATATTAGTGCAGCAATTCTTACAAGTCGTAGTGGTAGGTGTCGTTACAGTGGTGGTTGTCGGTGTTGTGCTGGTTGTGGTTGAGGTTGTCCGAGTTGTTGTTGGCGTTGTCGGTGTCGTCGTCGT
This sequence comes from Macrostomum lignano, assembly GCA_002269645.1. Classification (NCBI taxonomy): domain Eukaryota; kingdom Metazoa; phylum Platyhelminthes; family Macrostomidae; genus Macrostomum; species Macrostomum lignano. Next base: position 25,127 of record NIVC01003964.1, on the reverse strand, counting down.
AGAAGTGGATGTTGTCGTGGTCGAAGTAGTGCTGGTGCTGCTGGTTGTGCTTGATGTGCTGGTAGTGCTGCTAGTAGTGGCTGTCGGTGTTGTCAGACAGGACACGTTTAAGTTGCTGAAGCAGCCATAGATCGATAAGAAGAAGTAGTAGGAACTTGCTGTCGTCTTGAATAGCTGCGGTTCTACCTGAACACTGATGACATCTCTGTTTACATCAATGCACATAATTTCTCCATCCTTTGCAGTGAGCGTAGCCGAGTCAGGGATCAGGTAGGGAATCACGTCTGTGTTGAATCGCACCAGAACAAATGCTTGAGCAACGTTTCCAGCTATGCAAACCTAAAATTTAGGTTAGTGTGATATTATAGTCAATCATTGTGTCAGTTGGTAGAAGTGCTGCTTTTTCTTACTCTTAGAACCCGAGTTGCGGGACGACAGCCTCTCGACGAGATATCGACAATGACAGACGTTCTAGGCTGAAGTGTAAACGCTCCTGAGACTTGACGAGTGCTGTTACCGAATGTCGAAATGTCGATAGCGGGGATCATCGAAGGGTACAGCATACCATCGACACTGGGGCAATCTGTAGTTGAAAAGAGGCATTGAGATGCGCTATTTTCTTAAGGGGCCGGGACTAAAAGAGTTCTAATGAAAGTTATGTCTTAAAATTAATATCTGTATCAGTTATAAATCATTAACTTTTGATAACTGATTTACTAACACTGAACTTACAAGTCGTAGTGGTAGGCGTCGTTGTTGTGGTGGTTGTCGGTGTTGTGCTGGTGGTTGTGGTGGATGTCGTCGGAGTTGTAGTGGGTGTTGTCGGCGTCGTTGTAGTAGTAGTAGATGTAGTCGTCGGGGTCGTAGTAGTGCTGGTAGTGGTAGTAGAAGTTGTAGTGCTTGTGGAGGTAGTTTGGCAGCTGTCATTAACCGGTGTGAAGCAGCCGTCGATGGTGAGGAATACCTGGTAGTTGGTGGCCGAGAGGGCTCCGGACTTCAGTGCGACTGGATAAAAGGCAAGCCGAGCCATCCTCGTATTCAGCTCATAGCACAGCCTGGCGCCAGTTACATCAGAAAACAGGGAGCTGGACGGCTCAAATGGGACGTAGCGGCTACTGGTGGTCGGCATGTACTGCACTACTGCTCGCATCACGTTTCCAGTCATGCACAGAGTGTTCACAAAAATTTCAGTAGTTCGACAGCCATCGACAATGAAGTCAAACTCCATCTGATCGTTGAAATTAATAAGAAAGCTGCCGGTGACTCCCGGCCGTCCACCAGAGATGGATTTGTCCGGGATGTAAGACTTCTGCGACAGACCGTTCACGTAGTCGCAGACTGAAGATTTTTTTTAAATTAGAATTTTTAGCCTATTAGTATGAAAACCTTCTGCATCTAAACCTTAAAATTTGAGATTTAGGAGATCGATAACTCGAGAACGGGAGATTAGAGACGTCGAGACATCCTATGCAGGTCTCTCATGGGCTACCAGGGGATAAAAAGTCTATCAAGTAATGGATTTTTTTGTCCAGACCTTTACTTATAGGGCTCCATTCGAATGCTTCAGTTGACACCCGTCACGGCTCCTACAGGTACCTCCTACACCGTTGACGCAAACTTTTCAGGGCTTTTTGTCGAATCGCTAAATTACTCGTAATAAAAATTTATTTAGTTGCAAGAATATACAACAATAATGATCATGAATGATCAGCGGTGCCGCACTCACCTGGTGTGGTTGTCGGCAGCCGTGTTGTTGTAGTTGTAGTTGGCGTCGTAGTTGAAGTTGTCGTGGGCGTCGTTGTAGTGACCGTGGTGGTGGGAGTGGTTGGAGTTGGGGTGGTGAAGAAGTACTTGGTGGTGAGCGGCACGCACGAGCAGAAGGGATCCGCTGTCGTTGTGAAGCCGGCAACCGGCAATGTCAGGACAGCTAGAAGGGCTGCCGCGGCAAATATTCCTGCTGATAATGGAGTTATAAAGTCATAGGGTGCATGATTTAGTGGTACTGAAACTAGTTCTTGTGGAATGACTGCATTTCATAAATCAATATCTTTACGCTCAATTTTTCTTTTAATACCTTAAAAGACATGTACTTACGGTACATGTACTGTACTCTTAGCTTTTCAACTCGACTTCTGTATTGCTATTAAAAGGTTTTCAAACGATGCCATCAAGCATTAGGGGACTTTCAACCAGACGAGTGAAGTCCAAAATTCGAGGTGTGTCAGCACTAATTGACGCTTTACTGCACCTGACTGACTGATCCCAATATAAACTTCGTATATTGCGCAAGCATTGGCTTGTACAAATTCAGCTCAACGTTCTAATGTGTCGGGGCGGTACACGGGACTACTCTTGAAGTCGTTAATGTTATGTTCCAATATTTTTCGCTTGCTACTTGTTAGTAGGCTGTCTGATGAATTGAAGGAACATCTGCGTCAAATGTTTAGTAGGTAGAGTTTATTATTTTCACTATTCACATCTGGAATGATATCCAAATTCCAGATTCTATTTCCAGAAATCCATGGTAGAACTCCATGCCGACCTGCTTGTGAGGGCGGCGAGTTCGCAAGCTTAAAAAGCATTTCGTCGAGTTTATTAAGTGCGGGGACAGGAATGGCCCTCGCAAAGTTGGGCGTTGCCCGACTGGCGCCATGCCGGCTGGTGCGCAACACCCCGCGCTCCTGTTGTGCCATTAAAGATGCGAATGAATAGAGAACTTATCCGCCGCTCTTCGCTTGTTAAACTTTTCCTGCGTCTCAAGTTGCTAAAATCCAAAGTGTTTTTTATAAAGCGCACTGACTGTGGGTCATCGGCGTGCGTTTCTTCGAATCTTTCAAAAGCTTCTACGCCCACGGGTTTTTTCTCAGACATTACGAACTTTATATGGCTTGCAGGGTGGATGGTTTGCCGGTTTTTTTTACAAAAACGAAAGTTTTCTGCAATGGTAAATTTCTTAGAAATTTCTACAAATTTCTCAACTTCTCATCGTCAGCTTGTAAGGCAGGGGTTACGGGTTGCACCGTAGCCCTGCGCTGAGGCAGAAAGAAAAAAACTGCCATTGTGATCTTTTCCATTGGAGACCAAACTGCCACGTTTTAATGTGCTGCATGCATATGTCATAGAGAAGCATCTGCCGCGTTCAGTGGACACACATACGCTCGTATACCAACGAACCATTTTTAGTATATGGAAATTTTTCTGAAATCTATCGCATATATACCTACCGACAGACAACTCATTTTTAGTATATTGGACTAGCTGGGGTAGGCTGCCTGCCAGCATCCAGAATTTTTATTATAACCCCCCCCCCTTTAATTGGTTACGCAAGTTAAATATAGTAATTATCTGGGCAGTGGGGCGGGGTGAGTTTTCTTATCAGTTGGCTCTGGCGCAATCATTAAAATTGGCAGTGAAGTTTCTCGCTGATAGAATTTTGCATTGAAAAAGCCCATTTAAAACAGTTTTTCGAATATTTAATCCCCTTGGCATTGAGCTAGAGCTTAATAAAATTACATGTACCGTCCTGGGCACATTTGACATCTTTTGGCGAATAAACGGAGAAAATCGGTTGAGCCTTTCGGGAGATAATCGATTGCATACAAGCAAGCAAGCAATTTTTTCATTTTTAGTATATGTGTCCTGTTTTCTCACTGCTTCCACCTTCCAAGTGTCAAATCTTCTGACTTATGTTCTTAAACTAGCAGCTTGTTTTGGAGGGCCACGAATGCTAACGACAGAAGTAGTTGAAACAGAACCGTTAAATGCTGGCACATTTAACAGCACCTACAACAATAAATACGAGTACTTGCTAAATATGGGTAAATAGCGTGAGTAAAAATTATGTAATTACACTAAAACAAATTCGGTGGGAGTTTGCTCTGCCCTTAGCAGGTGAGGACAACGAGAAGCAGGAAGTTCTCAATGTTCGGACCGCGTTCCTTGTCCTTGAGTGAAGCAACTGACCCAGACGTAAATTCTTGGCACTAATTGTCTGCAACCCGTGAGACTGGGCCTTTAAATAATTTAGCGATCCTTACCGATCAAAATTCTATGCACAGAATAACAGTTCCTCCAGCAACAAGCTTTACTGACAATAATTAGTAAAAACTAGAAAATTGCCTACCAAGCAGCGCAGATCGATCAGCGAGTGGCATCTCAGAGTTTGGCGCAGGGGCCGTCCGGTGCAGTCAGCCCTTCGGAATCGCTGTGACTTGAATAAACGAACTGGGTGAAGGAATAACTTTTCTTCTTCTCGTCAAACCTGAAATTCCTGCTCTCCCGACGAGTAACAAATATTAAAGAATTTATGCGGGTACAGAAAAAGATTCGACAAGCTGCATAAGGCGCCGAATCCTATCAATCCAGCTAACCCTTCAAGCTGAAATCAGACAATAGACCTTCCCCCTTTACCTAAGCAGTGTACAATTTACCTCGAAAAGAAAATTAAAGAGGGCAGAATAGCGCCAAACTCAAGTTGACAATCTCTGACTGGGCTGGGCGTGAGCCCAGGTGAATGAGAGACAGTAGTGAAATTTTCTAATTTGACCAATGCAATCGCGCGACCCTACGAGCATGTAGGGTACTACAATGTGGTTGGATAGATAGATAGATAGATAGATAGATAGATAGATAGATAGATAGATAGATAGATAGATAGATAGATAGATAGATAGATAGATAGATAGATAGATAGATAGATAGATAGATAGATAGATAGATAGATAGATAGATAGATAGATAGATAGATAGATAGATAGATAGATAGATAGATAGATAGATAGATAGATAGATAGATAGATAGATAGATAGATAGATAGATAGATAGATAGATAGATAGATAGATAGATAGATAGATAGATAGATAGATAGATGGATAGATAGATAAATAGATAGATAGATAGATAGATGGATAGATAGATAAATAGATAGATAGATAGATAGATAGATACAGCGTTCCGGCGCTGATTTAGGGATCCTGGCGCTTTTTTAGGCATCCTGGCGCTGATTTGGGGATCCTGGCGCCAAATTTGGCTTTCGGCGCCAATTCGAAGTTTGCCGCGCCAATTTGAGATTTTCCGGCGCAAATTTGAGCTTTTCGGCGCTGGTTTGGGCTTTCTAGGCATGGCTTCAGGGATCAGCACTGATTTATATCAATTTGGCACTATAAAAATCATAAGTGTCATTTTTGGACTTGTTATTGATTGTTGATTGTTTTGTTATTGATTATTTTTCAATAGATGACTCATCTAATTTTTATTAGATGACTATTTGCTGAGAGTTGATTGTTTCATTTTATGCGACTCAGGATCTACTGGATATCTACTACCTTGTTATTATGCCTGAGGTATGGTTTACTTTCACGACTTAATTGTGTAATGCCTTTGTGTTAATCTTTTACTCACTTGATGCACTGTTAGCGATGAATAGCGATGAGTGCCACTTAGAATCACCCATATCGCTTTTATCGCTTTTTATCACCTTAATCCAGGTCATTCAGTCATGCTACTCTCGTCCTACCCCCCTCTCTGTATATCTACCTATTGTCCTATCTCCTCTCCTTTACAGTATATCACTCTTCTAATCTTTCATCACCCTAACCTACAGGAGTAAGGGGGGGAGAGATGGGGCGCATGAGGGCAGGAATCAGAGTTTTCGCAGACGGAAATCTTCATTATGAAGTTTATTAAGCCTTTGAATAGGCCAACCCGGTGTAGTATATATAATGTTCGAAAGAATGTTTGATGTCTGAATGTCTAAAAGCTATCATAGAACCGAGAGAAGCTCATTTTTTAATCTCAATCCCCGATTCTTAATTCCCTATCCCTGATTCCTCATGTGAAATCCGAATCCACGATTCCTAATTCCCTTTTCCAGATAGGGCATATGGCACCTTTTGCAAGAAACTTGAAAGACTGGGTCGGCTATCATAATTCATACGGCAGAGAGGAGCTTATGGCACCTTTTTCTAAATGTTTGAAAGACTGCCAGCTATCATAGAACCGAGAGAAGCTCATCTTTTTATCTCAATCTCGATTCTCAATTCCCTATCCCTGATTCCTCATATGGGAATCCGAATCCACAAGTCCTAATCCCCTATCCCTTATTCCTCATTTTGGAATCCGAATCCCCGATTCTTAATTCCCTAACTCTGATTCCTCGTGTTGAAATCCGAATCCACGACTCTTAATTCCCTATCCCTGATGAGACGCACTCTTTTATATCCCTCAGAGGGGAATGGTGAGGGGAAGCTTCTGACGACCGAGTTGCTTCAGCTATACATGTAAATATGCATGTAGTCTTCGCATAATTTATATGCCACCTTTTTTCCGAAAGGTTTGAAAGCTTAATCGGTTTTCGGTAGAAGAAAATAAGAAGTGAAACCATAAATTCAAGCCAGACTTGTCCACAAACGTGTCCGCAAAATTCGGCAAAGAGCCTTGGGACTGCGCCTGTATGTGTATTCCAATATCAAAACAAAACTAATAAAAGCGAAAAATAGAAGCGTCATGTACGAGCGTAAAATGAAAGAGGCGTCATGTAAAATGAAAGAAGCGTCATGTAAAAAATCATAGAAGCGTCGTGTAAAAAATCTTAGAAGCGTCATGTAAAAAATCTTAGAAGCGTCATGTAAAAAATCTTAGAAGCGTCGTGTAAAAAATCTTAGAAGCGTCATGTAAAAAATCATAGAAGCGTCATGTAAAAAATCTTAGAAGCGTCGTGTAAAAAATCTTAGAAGCGTCATGTAAAAAATCTTAGAAGCGTCGTGTAAAAAATCTTAGAAGCGTCATGTAAAAAATCTTAGAAGCGTCGTGTAAAAAATCTTAGAAGCGTCATGTAAAAAATCATAGCAGCGTTATGTAAAGATCATAGCAGCGTTATGTAAAGATCATAGCAGCGTTATGTAAAGATCATAGCAGCGTTTTGTAAAGATCATAGCAGCGTTATGTAAAGATCATAGCAGCGTTATGTAAAGATCATAGCAGCGTTATGTAAAGATCATAGCAGCGTTATGTAAAGATCATAGCAGCGTTATGTAAAGATCATAGCAGCGTTTTGTAAAGATCATAGCAGCGTTATGTAACAAGTAAAAGAAGCGTCATGAAAAAAGAAAAGAAGCGTCATGTAAAAAATCACAGAAGCGTCATGTAAAAATCATACCAACGTCAGGTAAAAATCATAGAAGTGTTATGTAACAAGTAAAAGAAGCGTCATGTCAGACTATAAGAAGCGTCAGGTAAAAATCATGGAAGCGTCATGTAAAAAGTAAAAGAAGCGTCTTGAAAAAATAACAGAAGCGTCATGTCAGATATTATATAAGCGTCTTGTAAAAAAGAAAATAAGCTTTATGTAAAAATCAATAAGCATCATGTAAAAAGAAGCGTCATTTCAAAAAGGAGCGTCATTTCAAAACTTAAAAAGCGTCATGTAAAATGAAAAAGCTTCATATTGAAAATAAAATAAGCCTCCCGTAAACTCTGCTGTGACTCTTTGGACGAATTACTGAGATTTTAAGGTTTACGGGGATTTTTGAGATGTCAAGCCTTTTTGCTTTTTCAAGTCTTGTAAAAAATGATAGAAGCATCATGTAAAACACAAAAGAAACGTCATGCAAAACATAAAGTAAGCATCATGTAAAACACAAAAGAAACGTCATGCAAAACATAAAGGAAGCATCATGTAAAACACAAAAGAAACGTCATGCAAAACATAAAGTAAGCATCATGTAAAACACAAAAGAAACGTCATGCAAAACATAAAGGAAGCATCATGTAAAACACAAAAGAAACGTCATGCAAAACATAAAGTAAGCATCATGTAAAACACAAAAGAAACGTCATGCAAAACATAAAGTAAGCATCATGTAAAACACAAAAGAAACGTCATGCAAAACATAAAGGAAGCATCATGTAAAACACAAAAGAAACGTCATGCAAAACATAAAGGAAGCATCATGTAAAACACAAAAGAAACGTCATGCAAAACATAAAGGAAGCATCATGTAAAACACAAAAGAAACGTCATGCAAAACATAAAGGAAGCATCATGTAAAACACAAAAGAAACGTCATGCAAAACATAAAGGAAGCATCATGTAAAACACAAAAGAAACGTCATGCAAAACATAAAGGAAGCGTTATGTAAAAATCAAATAAAGTGTCATGTCAAAATAAAAGAAGCGTCACGTGAAACTGTGCTGTGATTCTTGGGGAGAATTACTAAAATGTTAGGCTCACGGGGAATAACCGAGATATAAATGCTTATGAGGGATCTCTGAGATTTGTTGGTTCCCCACGAGGGGCGCTGGTAGAAAAAGCGTCATCTTAAAAAGATGAAAGTAGATATAAAAGAAGAGTCATGTCGAAGTTAGGAGATTCATTTGGGAATCGCTACGATGTCAAGGCTTGGAGGGAATTGCTATAATGCTGTAATGCTATAATGACTCTGGGGGAGAATTACTGAAATTGCAATGCTTCAGGGTTATAGTTAGGGCTATGGTTAGGGTTAGGCTTAGGGTTAGGGTTGACAGATTTTTTAAGGTTTCAAGGCTTATGGGGGTCATCGCTCAGATGTCAAGGGGGGAGTTTGATATGTTAAGACTTGTGGGGGAGGAATTGCTGAGATGTCAACGCTTACAAGCGATTGCTGAGGTTATAGCAAAGAGACACTCTTTAATAAAAAAAATTGTACTGCATTTTTTTGGCTCCCCAACAGGGGGCGCTGATTTCTAATTAAATTCTGAAAATATGAACTTAACTACGAAAAGACAGGAGCAGTTAAAACAAAAAAAATAACAACACTTAGTTCATATCATATCGGGTGTTTCATAGTCTAATTCTGGGGTAAAAGTAATCAAAATGGTTTTAAATAAACATTTATCTGCTTCTCATTTTCTACTCATGTTGCCATGTTGACCAAAGTATCCAGGTATCCAGGCGATATCCAGGTGCAGGTTTGTGGTACCCTATGGCATCGCAGCGGCCAGGCGTTGTACATTCTTGGGCCCCAGGTCCGGCTGGACAAAGAATGCCGGCAGCCGAGTGGCCAGGCGGCAATCTCGCCCGCTGCACTCCGGCAACGGCAGAGCGCGCTGGAAGCCCTCGTAGCGATCGGGCAGAATCTGAATGAGAGTGCAAAATGTGTTTTTGACTGGTTAGTTTCGTTGCTTCGATACATGTCGGCTGTTTTGTGATATTAATTTACAGTTTCTAGGGTTGTAACTTGTTTCATCAATGATTTAACGGCCCAGCGTTGCTTGCGTCAAAAACTGTAGAATTTTAGCAAAGTAAATTACAGTATGTCGATTACTAGCCAAAGTAAATTCTAGTACCTAGGAAGAAGTACCTAGGTGTAGAGATCTTCAAGCCTAGTTGGCTACTAAAAGTAGTAAGATAAAAACACGAATACTATTTAAAACTAACACGCGTCATACTCTATTTTCAGTAATGCATGCAATATCACGTAAACAGCGAGTGATCGTTCCATAGTCCGAAAAACCGGTTTTCAACCTATATTTCCAAATATGGTAAATGTCAATTTAAATGCGACCCAAGCTTCCCCCCTTTTCTTTGTAAAACCCCACCGGTCACGAGACAAAGTCCATCTTTTGATTCTTATCAATAAAACCGGTTTTAAGCTCAAGGTCGAATGAAATCGTGTATAAATACAAGCAAAAATCCGAGCTGAAACCTCAGAATCGGAGCAGTCTTAAGAGATCTTAGGCTTAGCCAGAGCTACCAAGCAAGGCTATATCTCTGAGAGAGACAAATACCAATTGGTAAGCCGTTGTTAGAGTCTTTGTTATTTGAGTCTTTGTTACTCGATTATTGAGAGCTTTGTCATTGCCGGCCGTTACTGATCAGTCGATTTATTGAGTTATTGAATTTGAGGCCTCCCTATTTCTAAGGGATTGGATAGGATCGGCGGACCGGTTCCGATACTCTTAGTCGATTACTGATTGATTGATTTTGGTACCCTAGAGTAACCGATAGGAGCACACGACTCCGATTCCGTTATTTCTAGAAGAAGACGCCCTTTCGGAGGACCTCGTTATTGTTATAGAGTTGACTTTGTTATTAGGGCGCATCTCTGCACTCGAGGAATATATTGACGTTGACGGACTAAGTTATTAAGCTCTCATATTCTGCCGATTCTAGAATTCAAGAAAACTACTCCGGAGGAAGCATATTTGAAGAGACGAGCTCGGAAAACCTGCCCGACAAAGAAGAGGAGCCCGCATCAGTAAGTGAACACCGAACTTTGTTCCCAGGCTTGAGGTCTGGAAGTGGGAGTTCGTGCGTTTAGACACTAGAATAAATTCTCTCTCTCTTCTCTTTCTCTCTCTCTTTCCCTCTCTCTAGTGTGCTATAAGCGAACTCTTCATAGGTATCCAGGTAATAAAAGTTCCTAGGGAGCGCTGGGAAGAGTGGCGCTCACACAGGACCCCTTAATCCGCGCCCGGCTACAGCTGTTGCGAAAAATTTTAAAAGTCTCATTTTTAGTCAGTTAATTCTGTTTTTACTGAACTTTTACAATTCAATTTACAATTCAGAATTTGCGTTACAGTTGAAATCAGATAAGGATTTATGGATTCCGACTGGGGGTATTTGCTTTAGACGAGTCAATTATGGATGGAATGCGCTTATCTGTTGTGGTAGGATGCAATGACTCACTAGGCGGCACCGCCAAGCATCAGAACGTGGCCGCCGGCCGGCCATCTTAGCGGACAAAATCAGCGATGGCCTCGCTCAGTCGGGGAGGTGAACAGCGTCCCGAGTGGCCAAACCACGGCTAGCCAGCCAGGTCTGCTGGCAGCGGATTCTGTCACCTGCGGGTTGATTGCGGTGCGTTGCGACTTTAGTACAACCTGAGCAACTGTAAATTAAAGTCACAAAACAGCCGATATGTATTGAAGAGCTGTACTTTTTTCAGAAAGGGCATCAAAGTATCGCTTTTAACCGATACTTTTTTCGAGTATCGTTCCCAACACTGGGTAATTATTATCACTTTTTAATTGTTTCTTTTCTAACATTTTTAGGGATGCTGCCTTCCGTAAGTGCAAGGAGCTGCTCAGCAGGGCGCCGGTGCTCGCACATTTCGATGAGCGGCAGCCACTAGTGCTGGAGTGCGACGCTTCTCCATACGGCATCGGTGCTGTCATCAGCCATCGAATCTGGAGAACGATGCGCTGGCAGTGGTGTTCGGAGTGAAGAAGTTTCACACGTATCTATACGGCCGGCAGTTCACGCTGATCAGCGATCACAAGCCGTTGTTGGGGCTGCTGCATGAGTCGAAGCCGATTCCTGCCATGGCTTCCAGCAGAATCCAGCGGTGGGCGCTCACCCTGGCCGCCTACAGCTACTCCATGGTGCACAGGTCGGGCAGATCGCTGCTGCGTGCGGATGTTCTCAGCCGTCTGCCGCTGCCAGAGAGGCCGAAAAGTTCACTGGTACCAGCGGATTTCGTGCTGCTCATGGACATGCTGGACGAAGTTCCGGTGACGGCACGACACATTCGAGCATGAACAAGGACGGACCCCGTGCTGTCCAAGGTGTTGCGATCAGCCGAGTCCGGCCAGTGGCCGGCGAGACCGCCTCCGTGATAGATAGATAGATAGATAGATAGATAGATAGATAGATAGATAGATAGATAGATAGATAGATAGATAGATAGATAGATAGATAGATAGATAGATAGATAGATAGATAGATAGATAGATAGATAGATAGATAGTTAAAACACGAGTAGTTTATAGTATCGGTGGCAGACAATAAAATTTGTAGAAAGGCTGTTGTCAAGCATGGTGGCGCATTTGATTATTGAAATAATTGGACCTCCTTAGAGTTCAGCGCAGCTATTTCAGCCTTTGAAATCGTAAACAACTTGATTTATTATTAGAAATTTTATAAACAAATTAAAAAACATTTACGCATTTAAACTTTCGTCAAGCCTTTTTGGAAAAAGTTCTGCTAACTGGGGCGGCGACAACGCGATGAAGGCAGGTGTCAGACCCGTGTATAAACGTGCTGTGTCAGCAGGATGAAACTTACAGTAGAAATATGGTAGTAAAATGTCTAAATAGTCTTATAAAAATTGGTTTGTGTGGGCTATTTTAGTTTCAACATGAGCAGATGCAGAGTACAGAGTGCAGAAATGTTGAACGCTCATCATAATTAGTCTCTGCTCTTTCGCTTTGTTAATCACGTCCGGGACCTTCAGGCGGCGTGGCTGTCCGGCCTATTGGTGCCGGGGCCGTCCACTGGGTCGTAGAACTGAGCCCTGTCTGCAATGTTGGGAAAAATTGTTTGCTATTATAGTTACTAATTATACTGTATTAGTGAATAGTGACTGTGTCCTTGATCTGACTGTCTTAAGATTCATCGATTTATCATGGCTTGTTCACCAGATTTAGGATATTACAAATGCTAGACATAACAAGAAATAGAAATAATCTGACATGGGCATGTAGGGCATGTAAAGCGGATGGCTGCTGCACTGGCAGATAGCGCCAACCCTGGAGGCCGGCTGTGGCTGCAGAACGCATTGGCAAAATGGGAAACTCTCAGATTTTGTCATCAATTCTCAATATTTCACCTTCTGAACATCCGAATCGCAAATCGAACAAATCTAA
>NIVC01003964.1:0-10000 GCA_002269645.1 Macrostomum lignano | reverse complement strand
GTAGTTGGAGTAGTAGTGGTAGTAGTCGGAGTGGTTGTGGTAGTAGTCGGAGTGGTTGTTGTAGTAGTCGGAGTGGTTGTGGTAGTAGTCGGAGTGGTTGTGGTTGTAGTCGGAGTGGTTGTGGTTGTAGTCGGAGTGGTTGTTGTAGTAGTCGGAGTGGTTGTGGTAGTAGTCGGAGTGGTTGTGGTAGTAGTCGGAGTGGTTGTGGTAGTAGTCGGAGTGGTTGTAGTAGTAGTCGGAGTGGTTGTGGTAGTAGTCGGAGTGGTTGTGGTAGTAGTCGGAGTGGTTGTGGTAGTAGTCGGAGTGGTTGTGGTAGTAGTCGGAGTGGTTGTGGTAGTAGTCGGAGTGGTTGTGGTAGTAGTCGGAGTGGTTGTGGTAGTAGTCGGAGTGGTTGTGGTAGTAGTCGGAGTGGTTGTGGTAGTAGTCGGAGTGGTTGTGGTAGTAGTGGTTATTGATGTAGTCGTTGTCAAACACACTGCTGGAACTGTCGTGAAGCAGCCGTTAATGATGAGGTACATTTGGAAATTCGTGCTCGTTGCTGAAGCCGTCTTGAGTGTGCGCGGCAAAATTATGAACTGAGCTACTGGAAAGCCGATGTCGAAGCACAGATCCGCCGCAGTGTCTGAGGATACCAAGCTAGCAAGATTTTGGAAAGGTGCCGCATAGAACTGCTTGTATCGAATCGTAGCCTCTCTAACGTTTCCAGAGAGACACAACTAGAATTATGGCAGGGTAGAGCATTTAAGACCGATGCGTTCTCTGCACTGCTTAGAGAAATAAAGCTAAAAAAGCTTACCCTGTCAATATAAATTCCACTACGACAGTTATTAATGGTAAGATCCACAGTCAAATATCCATCCGTACCGGTGCGAATATTGAAGCCAGTAGCATCACTGAAGCTGGTGGCCCCCGTGATATAGTCCATTGGCAGGAGCGATGAGTTCGACAGAGCGTTTACCATTGGACAGACTGAATAAACAATTTGCTTTTAGCCGTTAGCGTTCAGAATAAACAAACAATTTTGTCTTTACATAAAGGATAGTGCATTTGACTTACACGTGGTTCCCACAGTCGTAACGGTCGTGGGGGTTTTGGCAGTAGATGAACTGCTGGTCGTCGTGCTTGACGTGGTTGCGCTAGTGCTTGTCCTCGTGCTGGTCGTTGGAGTGCATCCCGGAATCGGCATGAAGCAGCCATACACCGACAGGAAGAAGTTGTAAGTGCTAGATCCGGTGGCTGCAGAAGACTTCAGTTCCTTCGGTGCGATGATGATAGAGCTCACGTTGAAGTTCAGGTCGTAGCACAGAAGTCCTGGACCGTCTTGAATAATAGTTGTGGACTGAACCAGTGGCAGGTATGACTGAGATGCCGATGTCTGGTAGATGAGGTCAGCTCTCTTTACATTACCGCCGATAAGGCAAACCTAAAAAGTGCAAGGATTTTTCGGTTACAGATTGAATCGTGACGCGACTCTAATGACCAATTAAATCAATGCTACAGAGACTAATTGTACCTGTGTGATGTATTCTGGTCTGCGGCAGTTGTTGGATGTCAAATCGATGAAAAGTCCTTCGCCGGGTGCTCTAGACATTGTGTAGCCCAATACAGGAGAGAATGTTGCTCCACTGATGGCCCAGGAAGGCAGCAACGATGTATCAGCGATCGCATCGACAGCAGGACAAACTAAGAGAAATATTCAAGTTCAGTATACGATAACAAAAAGTTTTAAAAGAAATTAAGCCAAAGTACTTACATGTTGGCTTTGGTGTAGTAGTTGCTGTCGTAGTTGAACTTATTGTTGTCGATGTGGTGGAAGCTGTTGAAGTAGTTGGTGTTGTTGTTGCAGTTGACTTTGTTGTCTCCGTTGTGGAAGCAATTGGTGTTGTAGTTGTGGAAGATGTTGGCAGTGTAGTAGTTTTCGTCGTTGTTGGTGTAGTTGTAGTTGTAGAACTTGTTGATGGTGTCAATGTGCTTGAAGTTGTAGTAGAGGTCGAAGTTGTTGGAGATGTAGTCGATGTGCTGGTTGTTGGAGTCGTCGTTGTGGGTGTTGTAGTCGTACTCGTTGTTGTTGAAGTCGTGGTTGAAGTTGTCGTTGGAGTAGTAGTTGTGGTGGTAGTCGTTGGAGTCGTGAGGCAGGCGCTTGTTAGAGGCGTGAAGCAGGCATCGACTCTAACAAAGAAATTGAACATACTGTCGGTCGAGAACGATTTGAGTCGCAGAGGCACAATTGCTATTTTAGCTACAGTCTCTTTGTTGAGAACTGTGTAGCACCACGGACTCGTAGTGTCAACTGAGATGCTCGAAGCAGACAAATCAGGTGAGTACTTTTCAGTGCTTAATCTTGCAAACAGCAAGTTGGCTTCTCGCACGTTACCAATCAGACAAATCTGAAAGAATAAGCGGACATTCCAGTGTATGGAAACATGTGAGGAAAATATAGTTCAAGACACGTCATAAATGACATACAAACGCGTACCCTATCAACGACTATTGGCGGCCGACATGAGTTTACAGTCAGATCAATCTCAAGGCTTCCGTTCTTCAGAGGAAGTCTGTAGCCATAGAATGGGTCGTATTCTCCACCAGTTACAGCGAATGAAGGAATCAAGTTGGACTGGTAGAAGCCGTCAATAGCGCAAGACGTTGTGGTTTCCAGTGTTGTGGTCAGAGTAGTTCTTGTTGTCGTCGATGTCGTAGTGCTGGTCGTTGGAGTCGTCGTAGTGGTAGATGTAGTCGGTGTAGTTGTAGTAGTGCTTGTTGTAACAGTAGTCGGCGTGGTCGGCGTTGTAGTAGTTGTAGTCGTGCTGGTAGTGCTGGTGCTGGTCGTTGTGGTCGGCGTGGTCAGACACGTGGAGTTAAGAGGATTGATGCAGGCCATGAGAGACACGAAGAACTGGTACTCGGTTGAGTTGTAGCCAGGCTTTGTAGCTTGAGGAACAATCACTAGTTCAGAGGTGAGTCTATTAAGATCATAGCACAGAGGATCTCCAGTTGAAGAAGTCTTTCCTGGCGTGTTGAAGTCGGGTACCAGTTTGTCGCTGGTTGGCTCTCGGATCAAGATTTGTGCATTGAACACGTTTCCAGCGATGCACAGCTGCAATCACGATCGTTGACGATTAGTTAGATTAATGTTATATACGAGCGTAGTTACTAAGCGAGTAAGCATATCCATGTCGAAAACAGGAATACAACATCTAAACTTTACCCTTGAAATCACAGCAGCGGGTCGGCAGCCAAAGACAGTAAGATCGATTTTCAATGCGGCTTTGAGGGGAAGAATGTATCCAAAAAGCTCTCTGTATGTGCCACCAGTGACTGCGAATGATGGCAGCAAGTCCGAACGACTGAAGGCATCAACGAGGCATGCTGAAAATCAAGTAGTCAGTTTTAAAAAATGATTAATCGCATTTTGTAAGCTGGGTTTCCAAAGAAACTCGAGAACAAAAACTAAAATGTTTCTTTTTAAACGTTGTTTTAACTTACAAGTAGTAGTAGTCGGGGTTGTTATTGTAGTTGTTGGAGTCGTCGTCACAGTCGTGGTGGGCGTAGTTGTAGTTCTAGTAGTGGTAGGTGTAGTTGTTGTAGTGGAAGTCGAAGAGGTGCTTGTCGATGTTGGCGTTGTTGTAGTTGTAGATGACGTTGGTAGAGTAGTTGGCGTTGTGGTTGTTGGCGTTGTGGTTGTTGGAGTTGTTGTAGGAGTTGTTGTTGGCGTTGTAGTTGTTGAAGTTGTGGTCGGTTTTGTTGTGCTTGTTGTTGTGCTTGTAGTGGGAGTTGTGGTACTTGTGGTAGTAGTAGTGGCTGTAGTCGTTGTGGTTGTGGTTGTTGGTGTTGTTTGGCATGTGTCGTTAAGCGGCAAGAAGCAAGCTTGTATAGTCAAGAAAAACTGATAGTTCACTGCAGGAGCTTGAAGAGCAGTAGGCTTGACTTGGAGCTCGACCATGTCGATGTTCAAATTGTAGCACAGTTGAGAACTACTAGTTTCATAGTTTATTGAGTCGGCGAAGATAACCGGATAGTCGGAATATGTTCTTCGATAAACCACGTTTGATCTTTTTACATTTCCTCCTATCAAGCAAACCTGAAATGTTCCAAGCGTTTTAAACGGAGTATCTGAAGACAAAATTCTCGTAGTCTATAGTAAGCACACTGCTTAGCTGGTAAAACTACTACATCATTCGTAACAAAACTCAGAAACAAAAAATATTCAAATAGTTTTACGTGATAAACTGTTTAGGTTTGCTCTCAACACTAACTGTCGAACAAAAACTATAAGAGTTAAAGTACTAAATAGTACTTTATACTAATTGCTTAATAGTACTACGAGGGTGTTCAAAACGTCTTAGGACGTTTTCTCATTACTGTTGGGCTGCGCCCTTCCAGTGCTTGTGTACTTTGTCTTGTTTTCATTTTTTCATGCCGCCCCGCCCCGTCCCCCGTCTCGCGCCCGGGCCAGGGTTTGTGAGAGGCGTAAGCCTCAACCCTGGCCTAGCCCTTTCTGCACCCAGCCCCCGGCCCAACTTCTGTCCAATCTGGTTGCTGACCCTACCCCCTCCCTCTTTGCCCGCCTCACCCTAGGGCTGCTCGTATTGGCTGGCTGGCTGATAAGCCGGCTGGGCCCCAGGGTTTGGCTCGCCCTCTCCATTCTGCCCACCCCTCCCCTTTTCTGTGTAAATATTATGTAAAGGCTAGCCCTGAGCGGGCTGCGCTCCACGCTTTTCGTTCTTTCTGATTTTTCCGTTCTTCGGCGTACCTCTGCCCTTTGCGTACCAATAACTGCTTCGTGCCAATAACTGCTTTTTGCCAATAAACGTTCCGCCAATTCTAACGCCTTGTTAATAAGTCGATACATCAAGAAGAGGTGAGCGCGTGCTTTCTTCTTTCGGGTTGCCGCGTGGGGCCGGATCTGTAGGGACCTGGGACCGGTGAACACTCGCTGATCCCAGGGTGGTCGGTCCGGCGAACTCTCGCCGAACCGAGCGAGGCGGTCGTCGGAGTAGCCAGGGGAGGGCTGGGACCGGGGTGTCTCAGGCGGGAGGGCCCGAACCATGACCCGTCCAGCGGCCATTAGGCCGAGACACAACATTACTCTTTTTAACAGTCAGCAATAGTACTCCTTGCTTGGCACATCTTTCGTTTCTCTGTAATATACGTACCTGATAAACAGTCAAGGCTCCCCGGCATCCACGAGCTGTGAGGTCAATCGCTATGTATCCACCGCTGGAAACTGGAATGTTCCAGCCAGTAGCGCCGTCAAACGTCGCACCAGTGATCGTAAATTGCGGCAAGTACACAGGACTCGATAAACCATTAACGACGGGACAAACTGTAATGACAACGTGAAAATGTCTTATTTATTAAGTTATTAATACACTACTTCTCGAATACAGCTCTCAATGACAATTGAGCACTTAAAAGAATCATGTAACGATCTTATTTACTTGTTGTGGGCACTGTTGTAGTACTTGTACTTGTCAGAGTAGTTGTAGTGGTAGTGGTCGACGTTGTCGGTGTAGTTGTTGTGGTTGTTGTGGGTGTTGTAGTTGTTGTAGTAGTGGTCGTTGTTGTCGGAGTTGTCAAGCAGGTATTATTCAAAGGTGTGAAGCAAGCCTTGATTGTGATGTAAGCTCGAAATGCCGTGTCGGAGCTGAAAGCGCTCTTCAACTGTTGCGGTGAGATGCGCACACCAGTGAGCATCATTCCTGTAGGCGGAGTGAAGCACAACGGATCGGAAACCCCAGTAGCTGACTGGCTTGCAGACGGAAGATTCGGACTGAATGGTCCTCCGTATGTAGTTTGATACAGGATGTAGGAACTCTGAATGTTTCCTAGTAGACAAATCTGCAAAAACCGTTGTGTGGTACACAATGGGTATTGTCTAGTGGTATGTCTGAAATGTATTAGCAAAGTGTCACGTTGTAACGAAATTCCTGCTCAATACTCACGCTCTCAACAGTAATTGGCATGCGGCAGCCAAACACGGAGATGTCCACTGTCATTGTGTAGGTACCACCAGTTCGAATCATGTACCCTGAAGCAGTGTAATTGGCTCCACTGACTGCAAATGATGGAATAAAGCGCTCATCCGACAAGCCATCAACTGCACATGAAGGCGTAGTTGTAGTAGCAGTGGTCGTTGTGCTCGTCGTCGTGCTCGTCGTTGATGTCGACGTGGTGGGTGTAGTTGTCGCTGTTGATGTTGTCGTCGGTGTAGTCGCAGTCGTTGTTGTGCTCGTCGAAGTGGTTGGTGTTGAAGTTGTCGTTGAGGTAGTCGTCGTAGTACACGATACTGGCAGAGGAGTGAAACAGGCCTCGATGGAAAGGAAAAACTGATACAACGAATCGCCTGAGGCTGCGCTTTTAAACTCTTTCGGAACAATTCTCAGCTCGGAAATGGGAAGCATTGGGTAGTAGCACAGCGGTGTAGCAGTGTCACTTGTATTGTACAGCGACTGCTCGAAGAAGTCCCAGTAGAGGGTGGAGCCTTGACGGATGATAAGATCAGCTCGTTTTACATTACCGCCGAACAGACAAATCTAAAACGGAACGCATCTGATTTTAGCATTTGAAATTGCTATTTTATTTAAATATCAAGAAAAGAACAAGTTACATACCCTATTAATTAGGATCGGTGTGCGGCAACCGGATACAGAAATGTCCACATAGACGCCTTCCACTGAGCCTCTGGGTACATTATATCCTGTTAACGGATTATAACTAGGAGCATTGATAGAAGAACTAGGAATCAAGACGCCGTTGAGTCCGTTCACCAAACAGGATGTTGTTGTCGACGGAGTGGTTGTAGTAGTGCTAGTTGCTGTTGTGGTCGATGTCGGCGTTGTGCTAGTAGTTGTGGGAGTTGTTGTTGTGGATGAAGTAGTCGACGTTGTAGAAGTCGTCGTTGTCGACGTCGTTACAGGTTGAGTTTGACAGGCTGTAGTTAGAGGCGCGAAACAGCCCTCAAGGCTCAGGAAGAATAAATAATTCGTTTCCAGCGACGAGCTGTTCAGTAGTGCGACTGGCGTGATTGCAATGCTAGATATGTTTGCCCGCGAGAGTTATGCAAAGAGGAGTCAACGAAGACGAGACAGATACCAAATTGGATTCCAAGACAAGATCGAACCGACCGGTCGGATAAGTCGTCTGGGTAGACACCGTTACCTGCCTTACATTTCCTGTCACACAAACTCTCGTTAGGTATGTAGGAACAGGATTACATCCTCCAGCAGTCAAATCTATGATAAGATCTCGTCTCGGACTCACTGGCATCTCGTATCGACCAGTTACATAAGTGGCGCCGGTAATGGCCCAATCAGGTATGTACTTTCTATCACTAAGGCCATTGAGTGCTGGACAAATTGTAGGCTTGACAGTAGTTGTAGACGTTGTTGTCGTTGACGTTGTCGTAGGAGTTGTAGTTGTGCTGGTAGTTGTAGGTGTTGTAGTGGTTGTTGAAGTAGTCGTCGGTGTTGTGGTAGTGCTACTAGTTGTAGTAGGCGTTGTAGTTGTGCTTGTAGTACTCGAAGTTGGAGTGGTTGAAGTGGTAGATGTAGATGTTGAAGTGGAGGTTGTTGGTGCGACTGTGGTAGACGTCGTCGTTGGAGTTGTAGTGGTAGTAGGAGTAGTCGATGTCGATGTTGTTGGTGTAGTTGTGGTTGACGTCGTCGTGGGTGTCGTTGTCGTTGACGTCGTCGTGGGTGTCGTTGTTGTGGTGGTGGTTGTTGTAGTCGTAGTAGTGAGACAGCTGGCATTTAAGGCAGTGAAGCAGCCGTAGATATTCATATAAAATGTGAAATCTGATCCTGTTCCAGGAGTCATTGTCTGTGGCATCAGCTGCAAACCGGTGATGTCTCTGTTCACTTGAAGACAAAGCAGCCCGTTTCCACCCGTAACGGATGCAGGGAAAAGCACAAGCCTAGAATCCAGATTGTTCTGTACTGAAATCAGAGTCGTTTGCACATTTCCACCGAGACAGACGCTAAAAATTCGAATTGGCGCACGACATCCGCGAGCAGAGATATCCACCACAATAGAACCAAGTGGTTGAACAACGAATGCTCCTGCTCGATTAATAGATGCCCCAGAAATGTCTTGATCTGGTATAAACTGCGCGCTTGTCATTCCGTCGACCACAGGACAGTCTAAAAATCATATTTTTACAGACAAATGATGATTATAACAAAAAACAATAAAATGAAACGAAAGGGTTAGATTTCTATTACTACTAATTCTTACAGGTCGTAGGTGTAGTTGTAGTAGTAGAAGTTGTTGTCGGTGTCGTCGGAGTAGTGCTTGTCGTTGTGCTGGTTGTCGTTGAAGTAGTTGAAGGCGTGGTTGTAGCTGTACTGGTTGTTGTAGGAGTTGTAGGGGTTGTTGTTGGTTCTTTTGTTGTTGTTGATGTTTTGTGCTTGTTGTGCTTGAAGTTGGTGTTGTCGTCGGTGTAGTGGTTGTTGGGGTCGATGTCGTCGGTGTTGTTGTAGTCGATGTCGTTGGTGTTGTTGTGGTTGATGTGTGTTGAGGTTGTGGGAGTAGTTGTAGTTGACGTTGTTGATGTCGTCGTAGTCGTTGTAAGACAGGACGCGTTTAAGTTGCTGAAGCAGCCATAGATCGATAAGAAGAAGTAGTAGGAACTTGCTGTCGTCTTTAATAGCTGCGGTTCTACCTGAACACTGATGACATCTCTGTTTACATCAATGCACAGAATTTCTCCTTCCTTTGCAGTGAGCGTAGCCGAGTCAGGGATCAGGTAGGGAATCACGTCTGTGTTGAATCGCACCAGAACAAATGCTTGAGCAACGTTTCCAGCTATGCAAACCTAAAATTTAGGTTAGTGTGATATTATAGTCAATGATTGTGTCAGTTGGCAGAAATGCTGCTTTTTCTTACTCTTAGAACCCGAGTTGCGGGACGACAGCCTCTCGACGAGATGTCGACAATGACAGACGTTCTTTGCTGAAGTGTAAACGCTCCTGAGACTTGACGAGTGCTGTTACCGAATGTCGCAATGTCGATAGCGGGATCATCGAAGGGTACAGCATACCATCGACGCTGGGCAATCTGCGATTGAGCGCCAGATTTAGGCAATATTAAAATCTTATTTCTTATAGAGTCGATATACAAGCCAAGTTAACAGGCCTAGTATGGTGTCCTTAAAGCATATGTACTAGTCCCTGTAGCGCTACACATTTAAACTAATTAGTTCGTAAAAGAAATAAAGCGTTGGTATGTATTTTTCTTTGCTAGAACTGTTTCTTTTTTTAGTTTTTAATTTATTATTCTTGTTTGTGTTCTTTGAAATTCGTGCGTTGTTGTCGCAAGTACATTTTTAGTTTGTCAACTGGTTGCTGGTATAGAATTTAACATATGCTCGTAATTTATTTAGATCTATTCTCTTGATGAAGAAAAAAACACTTTTATTTAGCAATTGATATCAATTTGATGTTTGTTTTATTATTACTACCAGTCATAGCAAAGCTACTGCAATATCTGATTCTAAGTTAAGGCTAAAGTTAAAGCAACGACATTAGGACTATCTAACCTAGTCAAAAACAATTTCGCAATCATATCTTATCAAAGGAAGAAGTCAGAAACTAGCAACTCTATCGAAGTTAAGCGGCTATGCCGTAGGCCCCTGCAAAATCGTCAACTAATTTAAAGTATCTTTATTTCCTTTCTAACAACAAATACAGGCTGCTTGCTGAGAAAACTACATTTTATATGCTTTTAATAGCGTGACTCGGCTATAGGCGATAGGGTAACAAGAGGTTTCGGTGAATGTGACTTTGGCAAAAGAGGTTTTGGCGACTGGCTGATAAGTTCGTGATGCCTGTTACATAGGTGAATAAATATGCTCGCATTGTTCAACACTGCAGCTGACCATGCGTGGTCTACAGGTTGCGTGCGTTGGCTGGGATCTTGCAGGTCAGGAGTTCGAATTTTTGTGTACTTTTTTAGTTTTTGGTGCTGACATATGACTGCAGGTTGCACAACCGATTAGTGGTGT
>NIVC01003963.1:0-67425 GCA_002269645.1 Macrostomum lignano | reverse complement strand
ATCCGCTCCCTCCCTCTCTATCTGCTGCCTCCCTTCTCTAATCCGCTGGCTCCCTCTCTAATCGCTGCCTCCCCTCTCTTATCCGCTCCCTCCCTCTCTTAATCCGCTCCCTCCACTCTCTTATCCGCTTCCCTCTCTCCTTATCCGCTACCTCCCGTCTCTTATCCGCTCTCCTTCCTCTAATCCGCTCCCTCCCTCTCTTCTGCTCGGCCTCCAGACAACTCCAGCTCACCTCATCATCATAGCGATCAGCATCAAGCTGCAGTTCGACAGCTTGCAGCCAGGTGTTAACCTCAGCCAGTGCCGCTTCCAGATCGATCTGTCCGCATTCGTCATCATTTCAGCATTGCCTTGGCAATCCCGCAGTCGCAGCAGAGCCGACCTCGTCCTGAGCAGCAGGCCCTGCAGGCTGTCGTCCATCGTCACAGCTCATCACATCCGTCTCGTTGGGCAGTCAACGCGCTGGCACTCCTGCTGCAGTTGGTCTTATTCGAGCAGCCTGTTGCTGTCACAGTTGTCATGCTTGCTCAAACTATAATATTAAAGCTAATTTACTCTGAGCAGCAAGCTCTGTTGCGCAACTGGAATAAATTATCTAGCTAATTATGAGCACGTTAATTTAAGACACAGACTAAGGCTTGTAATTAAGTTTATTTTTAGCTGTCTACATAAATTTTCAATAACAGGGGTCAGCGGTCAACGCGTCCGACTATTAGAAAGTCATTAGAGGATTAGTCCAATCCTGATTCCTTAGTCAAAGGATTAGAAAGTCAGGATATAATACATTAGGTACCCATTATTCTTCTACTTTGGAAACTTATGCAATAGTTTATTCCTCTCTACAATATCTTGTCATGGTAGAAATCACATCTTGAGTGGATCAATGAAAAAGACGTTTATAGCTATGGTTGACAAATTTCGATGCATGTAAACAAGAATCAATAAACAGTTTTGCACGTTGCTGTTTTTATAAAGCCAAACGAAAATTGATTCGTACGGCCATAATGACAAACCAGTCACATACAGTTACTGTAGCTTGGATAGATTTGTGTATATATAAAAGACACAGGGAACGTCCTTCTGTGTGAGACTAGTTAGACTAGATAGACTACATGCAGCCGTGTGCAAAACTCTGCTCCAAGTGGCGCTCTGTAGCGGCCGTCACCTTCGGTCTGCTGCTGGGTTACGCATTTGTCGCGCAGCTGGTCGCGCTGCTGGACAAGCCAGCCAGGGACAGGCTACTCATCGCGGCATTGTTCAGCACGGTTGATAGCAGCCAGACTGCGCTGGCGAGTCAGAATGTGAATTTCACGACGAGAATTCTGCTGCCAACTGTCTGCACAAACCAGATCTGCAGGCGCGAGTACGTAGAGCATCTGCACAGAAGATACGCATTTCCGATACCGAAGATTCGACACATCCTGTGGCGCAATGAATCCGTTTCGGCGTATTTCGCTGAGCAGCTGAGAACCTGGCACAGAATTCACCCTGACTGGACCTACGTGCTCTGGCGCGACCAGGATCTGGAGCCGTTTGTGGCCGCGAATTTCCCGGCAGTGCTGAAGCAGTTCAAATCTTTGAAACTGCAAATCCAACGGGTTGACTATATTCGCTACATGCTACTGCTCAAGGTTGGTGTCTGTTTGCTGTGCCACACAAAATCATCGACAACTAAATTGCTGTTAAACAAGAACCAATTCGCCAGCCCTTGAGACCGTCAGGTTATTCAACGATTTTGCCAGCAGGTTGGATTTAATCAGCACGTCGATCACATGTGTCTGCATCAGCTCTGATTTCGTTAGTTACTGGCCTTCACCTAGACGGAGCTTCTGGACCTTCAACAGGTGGCATCAGGTGACTATGAACACCCTGTAGCGAATGTCTCTACATGGTGTCTCTGATCAAGAATCAACAGTGGGGAAGCCTCAACTGTATCTCAAGCATTCCGTCATCATCCCGACGCCGTCGCCTTCTTCTACGGCACTAGGCAGAGATACTGATTGAGGATACGCAGCAGTTGAGGCTGGCCCACTGTTGATTCTTGATCAGAGACATCAGAGACATTTGCAGCAAGGTGTCCATAGTCACCTGATGCCACCTGTTGAAGGTCCAGAAGCTCCGTCTAGATGAAGACCAGTAACCAACGAAATCAAAGCTGATGCAGACACGTGGATCGACGTGCTGATGAAATCCGACCTTCTGGCAGAATCGTTGAATATCCTGACGGTCTCAAGGGCTGGCGACTTGGTTCTTGCTTAAGAAACTGAGCAACAAAAAGCCAACACTGGAACACCTCAACAGTTCGGAGGCACGTACGCCGACCTGGACTACAGTCTGGTCCAGAGTCTGGACGAAGTTCGCCGCTTCCCTGCGGTGGTGACTCGAGAGCCGGAGGCGCACTCGCTGACGTTTCTCGGCCTGAACTGGCCAGTCAAGCCGCTGGCGAACCCGGCATTCCTCATGTCGGCACCGAATCACGGCTTCTTCCGGTTTGCACTTGAGCAGCTGGCCATGGTGGATCCAAAGTTCGACATTCTCGGTTTTGCGGGACCGTTCGGACTCACAAGAATAATTGAGAAATACTCAAATCGAACACCGCTGACTAACAATTCCATGTCAACCGTCTACCTGCCACCGTCGTTCAGTTTCTATCCGTATTTGAACAACACCCTGAACAGCAGTTCAGCTGATTTCAGGAAATTCCGGACGTCCAGTTTGGAAAGCGCCTGCAAGAGGATCGCCACAGGCTCCGAGCCAAAAGTGCGCCGTCTGCGCCGGGTGAAGAATCTCACTAACCTGTGCTCAGACGTGACGAATTTAAATCCAATCACGGACTCGTCCCAGCCAGTATTTGCCGTTCACGATGTGCGCAAGAGCGGACCAGTTTGGGACTACAACGGGCCCAAGCGACAGGAGTACCGCACTAATCTGGTAGACCTGAGACGGATTGTGCCGGACCTCAAGCTGGGAGCGGATTTCAATGATTGGCTAGCTTGAATTGCTAGCATAGGTGTCGGAACCGGTGTGGGGGCCATGCATCAAGCAGGGGAGGCCGTTGACGCCTCTCAATAATGTTCTACTCCGATATTCAATACGCTCGTATGAAGGTACATTGCTGGATTTTGCTTGGATCAAGTTAGTTTGACCTTCGATACTCTTGCTACGATAAAAATGAATTGATACTCATCCTGCTCTACTAATAGTAGACATAGAACTATACTAATATTTGAGCGTAAATTAATATATAGCTATGACACTTGACATTTTCTGACTTAAACACAGTTATTTTTCTTCTGTCTTCGAAGAATCCTGGTCTTCGCGTTTAGTAAATTTTAATTGTATAGCACATTTCAGTTGGTGCTTTTGTAAGACCCTCTTCTGAGTTGCAGATAATGTCCAGCACCTCCGACGATCTCTAAGGCCTTCACGACAGTCAAGACGATCGATTATCTTCGAGATATTTAACGCGTGAACTTCGGTACATTCAACCCGAAGATCTTTGCAAAATTCAACATCATTATTTTTGGGACATTCAATGCGATGATCATCGTGACATTCAACTCGATGATCTTCGGGACATTCAACACATGATATTCGAACCATTTAACACAATGATCTTCGGGACATTCAACTCGATGATCTTCAGGACATTCAACTCGATGATCTTCGGACATCCAACTCGATGATCTTCGGGACATTCAACTCGATGATCTTCGGACATTCAACACAATGATCTTCGGGACATTCAACACATGATATTCGCAACATTTAACACAATGATCTTCGGACATTCAATACAATGATCTTCGGGACATTTAACACAATGATCTTCAGGACATTTAACTCGGTCGTCTTCGCGACCTTCAACAAGATTGTCTGCGGGACCTACAACACTATGATCTTCAAAACCTTCAACGCAATGATTGTGGGTACATTCAACACGTGACTTTCGCTACCCTCAAAGCAGTGATCTTCAGGAGATTCAAAGCTGTGACCTTCGGGGCAGTTAAAACGATGATTTTTGGAATATCCACTGATCCGACGACCTTTAAGACCTTCCAAACGATGACCCCAAGAGAAGATAAATCCAATTTTAAATAAAAAATGTTTACGGCTGAAGTTATCAACAAAAATATAACAACATTTTACGTTATGAAAACAAGCAAGTGTCTTCTATTAAAATGTATTAGTTACAGTTCAGACAAAATATACATATTTTCCACAGCAGAAGCAACAGACAAGCATACGAGTATTGTACGCAAACAGGGAAAATACAGTTTAAAGATGCAAATTTAAACACGTGTGCTGACAGACGCAACAAAAGCAACTTCTGTTCTCAGAAACAGCAACAAGCAGAAACAGCGCATTCTTTGCTGCCATGCTAGAGAAAGCAGACAATAACTAGATAAGCATACAATTATGAAGTTACATCCAATCACTGCCTGACAAGGTGAAAATAGTGAGTCAAGTGCAACGCAAAGCGGGCCTTTACGAGTGAAGTTACTTTGCTCTGAAGCCATCTGACCATACAGTAATCTAATCTATTTATGAGTGCAAAACCGGGGCTCTCTTGAAGTAAGGAATTTTGGGTTCTGAACTTTAGATTTTCTGGATAAATTCCAAAGGAGATTATCTGGGTAGATTCCAAAGACGATTTTCTGGGTAGATTCCACAGATTTTCTGGGTAGATTCCACAGGAGATTTTCTGGGTAGATTCCACAGGAGATTTTCTGCGTAGATTCCACAGGAGATTTTCTGGGTAGATTCCACAGGAGATTTTCTGCGTAGATTCCACAGGAGATTTTCTGGGTAGATTCCAAAGGCGATTTTCTGGGTAGATTCCAAAGGCGATTATCTGGGTAGACTCCAAAGGAGATTATCTGGGTAGACTCCAAAGGAGATTATCTGGGTAGATTCCACAGGAGATTTTCTGGGTAGATTCCAAAGGCGATTATCTGGGTAGATTCCACAGATTTTCTGGGTAGATTCCACAGGAGATTATCTGGGTAGATTCCACAGGAGATTATCTGGGTAGACTTCACAGGAGATTATCTGGGTAGATTCCAAAGGAGATTATCTGGGTAGATTCCACAGATTTTCTGGGTAGATTCCACAGGAGATTATCTGGGTAGATTCCACATGAGATTATCTGGGTAGACTCCAAAGGAGATTATCTGGGTAGACTCCAAAGGAG
Organism: Macrostomum lignano; assembly: GCA_002269645.1. NCBI lineage: Eukaryota > Metazoa > Platyhelminthes > Macrostomidae > Macrostomum > Macrostomum lignano. Next base: position 62,231 of record NIVC01003963.1, on the reverse strand, counting down.
ATTATCTGGGTAGACTCCAAAGGAGATTATCTGGGTAGACTCCAAAGGAGATTATCTGGGTAGACTCTAAAGACGATCTTCTGGGTAGATTCAAAAGGCGATTATCTGGGTAGACTCCAAAGGAGATTATCTGGGTAGACTCTAAAGACGATCTTCTGGGTAGATTCAAAAGGCGATTATCTGGGTAGACTCCGAAGGGCGATTCTCGCAAAACATTAATGCCAGCTCAAAACATCTGAAGGTTGGAAATTTAAGGCGTTTAAAACTTAGTGCCGACACGGGAGCTACAAGAAATGCTGAAATATATGCGATGTCGAGTGTGGTCTGAGTGTGGATATGAAGGGGCAGTTTGCTGTCTGCAAATGTTTGAAATCATCTTGCGTTGGTAACCGAAGCAATGTTCAGATAAAAAAAATGATGAAAAAAATACAACGATGCCCAATACTCAAAACAAATTTTAGATTTTAGATTTACATTAACCGACAAAAAATAACGGATAAATCTATAGACAATTTTATTAATCTACCATGTAGTCGTTTAATTAGCTACTTAAAGTAGCTTCATATTTTGTATATAGTCCTAAATTTACTTTTTTCCATTAAAAATGTAGATCGGTGGGGTCAGATGACCCCCTCTGATGTTAATCGGTGGGGTCAGATGGCCCCCTCGGATGTTAATCGGTGGGATCAGATGACCCCTCTGATGTTAATCGGTGGGGTCAGATGACCCTCTCGGATGTTAATCGGTTTAAAATTGTATGTCGTTAAATCGACTATATACTACTATTATATACACAAACAAGTAGTAGCTAAATATAAAATGATGCACAAAATAGTTTACTGCATATATATTTGCATGTATGCAAAATACGGGCTAATTAAAATATGACGATAATATAATAATACATATAATAATAAACACAATAGTTCATATACAAAATTTATTTAAACAATTGTCCCGGATCCTCAATCAAACAGCTGTCCAGTAGTGGCGGCTCAGCGTCTTCAGAGTTATTTGAACCAGGCGGTTGCTGTTTGGTTAAACCGGTCACCGCCGCTGGCACAGAAGCCGGCGGTTGCTGCGGCTGCTGCTGCTGTGGAGTCGGCGGCGACTGCACCAGCTCAGCCAACAGCCTGTCAACATCGAAGTCCAACGATTCGTCCGTCTCCAAAGCATTCACAATGCCGTCCAAGTCGGCTTGTCGGGAATTGATATCTGCGCTGAATGCCTCCGGGCAGAAGTCGGCGATGCTGGGAGACTCGGCGGAGGTCGACACGGCTGTCGGCGTCAGCGGCGGCGGCGGCTGCGGGGTAGTCGGCGTTGGCGGCAGCTGCGTGATGGCCCGACGCTGACGGGGAGCCTCGATGGCTGGCGCCGCAGGCGGCATCTCGATAGCCATCAGCTGCTGCTGCTGCTGCGGGTAGGGGAACGGATATGGCCGCTTCCGGTTGAAACCGGAAGTGTCGGACGGTACAGAGCCGCTAGAGGTGGCAGCGCCCAGCGGCCCCATCGAGGAGGCGGCGGCGGCGGCAGCGGCGGAGCTGTCAGCAGCAGACTGCAGGTCGGGCTCGCTTATTCGAGGCCCCCGGATGCCGCCGCCGCTGACGCCTTGATTGGCGCTTCGATTCACCATGGCGGCTTTGATGAAGTCCAGGAGCCAGGTGACAGCCACCTGCAGTGATGGTGGGTTTCATGGACAGGTTAACTTTATATAATAGTCTGTCATCAGTTTGTACAAAAATTTTATCTATTTTCAGTTGCTAGACAGCCTGTTCTAAGTGTTAGACGGACTGTTCTGTGTGTTAGACATGGCCTGTTCTGTGTGTTAGACATGGCCTGTTCTGTGTGTTAGACATGGCCTGTTCTGTGTGTTAGACAGCCTGTTCTGTGTGTTAGACAGCTGGATATGTGTTAGACAGCCTGTTCTGTGTGTCAGACATGGCCTGTTCTGTGTGTTAGACAGCCTGTTCTGTGTGTTAGACAGCCTGTTCTGTGTGTTAGACAGCTGGATATGTGTTAGACAGCCTGTTCTGTGTGTCAGACATGGCCTGTTCTGTGTGTTAGACAGCCTGTTCTGTGTGTTAGACAGCCTGTTCTGTGTGTTAGACAGCCTTTTCTGTGTGTCAGACATGGCCTGTTCTGTGTGTTAGACAGCCGGATGTGTGTTAGACAGCCTGTTCTGTGTGTTAGACAGCCTGTTCTGTGTGTTAGACAGCCTTTTCTGTGTGTCAGACATGGCCTGTTCTGTGTGTTAGACAGCCGGATGTGTGTTAGACAGCCTGTTCTGTGTGTCAGACATGGCCTGTTCTGTGTGTTAGACAGCCTGTTCTGTGTGTTAGACAGCCGGATGTGTGTTAGACAGCCTGTTCTGTGTGTCAGACATGGCCTGTTCTGTGTGTTAAGACAGCCTGTTCTGGGTGTTAGACAGTCTGTTATGTGTGTTAGACAGCCTGTTCTGTGTGTTAGACAGCCTGTTCTGTGTTAGACACCCAGCCTCACCTGCTGCTGCTGGTGCTGCACCCGCAGGTTATCCAATTCCAGCCACAGTTTATGATTCTCATCGCACAGCCGCCTCAACTGTTGGTCAGTAGCCGACTGCCGCGTGCGCATCTCGGTCAGCGCGGCCTGCACAGCGTCGCGACCGTTAAGCGACACCGGGTCGACTCCGTCAGAGGTGCCCTCACACGGTGCGGTGCCCCCTGACACCGATGGCTGCTGCTGCGGATCCATAGCGTCGCCTGTAGTTGCCGCAGTACCGCCATGCCTAGTAGTCAGAGCCAGGCTGTACCGGCCGCCGCCTCCAAGCATCTGACGGTTGACGCTTGGCAACAGCTCCGGCTGTCCCTGCCGAAAGTACGGATGCTGAAAGTGCATCTGACCGCTGCTATCGGCGGATGCCAGCTTGTGAAAGCCGTACATGTTCAACTGGCGCGTGAAGCTGGCCAAGTTGTTGTGCTTAAAGTACAATGGCAGAACCTCGGCCGCGAGAGCGTTGCCATCCGAGATGAGGATGCAATCGCCGGTTGAGTCCCAGCTGATTATCGAATCGATAGTGGGATCGTTGACCAGAGTCCATAGCTTCACCAGGAAGCCGGGCAGGCCGCCGGGCAGTCCGCGCCGAAGATTTGGAGAGGCACCTGCGGCGGGCTGTTGGCCTGGCTGGGACTCAGGCAGCTGCTCGGATCCCACCACTGCTGGCATGCTAGCGCTGGAGAGTGACTGGCTGCAATTTTGATCGGGATTCGGTGCGTGTTCTAGAGCTGCAGCGACTGGGGATCTGGGAGGTTGGCTAAGCAACTGAGGATCTGGGAGACTGGCCCAGCAACTGAGAATCTGGGAGGCTGTTGACCCAGCAACTGGGTGGTGAGGCTGGAGAGGCTGGAGAGGCTGGTGGCCCAGCAACTGAGAATCTGGGAGGCTGTTGACCCAGCAACTGGGGATCTGAGAGGCTGGTGGCCCAGCAACTGAGGATCTGGGAGGCTGGCCCAGCAACTGAGGATCTGGGAGGCTGGCCCAGCAACTGAGGATCTGGGAGGCTGGCCCAGCAACTGAGAATCTGGGAGGCTGGCCCAGCAACTGAGGATCTGGGAGGCTGGTGGCCCAGCAACTGAGGATCTGGGAGGCTGGCCCAGCAACTGAGAATCTGGGAGGCTGGTGGCCCAGCAACTGAGGATCTGGGAGGCTGGTGGCCCAGCAACTGAGAATCTGGGAGGCTGGTGGCCCAGCAACTGAGGATCTGGGAGGCTGGCCCAGCAACTGAGAATCTGGGAGGCTGGTGGCCCAGCAACTGAGGATCTGGGAGGCTGGTGGCCCAGCAACTGAAGATCTTGGAGGCTATGTTGTTTAGGCAGAGCTAATCAATGGCCCAACAACTAAAGATCTTGGAGGCTATGTTGTTTAGGCAGAGCTAATCAATGGCCCAACAACTAAAGATCTTGGAGGCTATGTTGTTTAGGCAGAGCTAGTCAATGGCCCAGCAACTGAGGATCTGGGAGGCTGGCCCAGCAACAGACACTCTGGGAGGCTGGCCCAGCAACTGAAGATATTGGAGGCTATGTAGTTTAGGCAGAGCTAATCAATGGCCCAGCAAAATCACTAAAACAAGTGCAGACAAGCACGGACTTGGATAAATAAATATTGTGGCAATATTTCTCGGTGTTCTTAACAAATTTACTTTGCCAACATGAATAAACAAATTAAACAAAAATTGAAACCAGACCTCAAAACCAATTTTTATGAGACAATACAAGCAGCTTATAAAAGGGAGTTAGTAAGATTCGGAAACAACCAATGAATAAAGCTACACACTTGTACTTAAATACCAAATATGAGGAAACTTCAGAGTTGCTTTAATATAATTGTACTTCAGATAGAGTTACAGATGACTGCGCTCTGTCAAAGACAGAAGGCAGGCCAGATAAGAAAAGAAAATGACCAACGGGAAAAGATTTAGTTTCTTTAATCCATCAGACTTAGCAAGCGAAACTTATCTCATACAGATCAGGGGTCGGCCAACTCCGGCCCCAAAGCTTCTTTATCCGGCCCTCGGGTCCTTTGAAACTTCACAATAGCAATCCGGCCCGCTTAAGGGTTGTCTCTCCTCTGCTCTCTTCTCTTATCCTCTTTCTCATCTCTAATCTCATCTAACCTCTCCCTTCCTCCTCTCTCGTCTCTCATCAACTTCTCTCCTTTCAACTCTAATCTCATCTATACTCCCACCTCCTATCTCGTCTCTACTCTCCTTTCATCTCTAATCTCATCTATCCTCTCACCTCTCTGGTCTCTCTCTCATCTTGTCTCTCCTTTCATCTCCAATCCCATCTATCCTCTCACCTCTCTCGTCTCTCTCATCAACTTCTCTCCTTTCAACTCTAATCTCATCTATACTCTCACCTCCTCTCTCGTCTCTTCTCTCTTTTTATCTCTAATCTCATCTATCCTCTCACCTCTCTCTAATCTCTTCTCTCCTTTCATCTCTAATCTCATCTATCCTCTCACCTCTCTCTAATCTCTTCTCTCCTTTCATCTCTAATCTCATCTATCCTCTCACCTCTCTCTAATCTCTTCTCTCCTTTCATCTCTAATCCCATCTATCCTCCCACCTCCTCTCTCGTCTCTACTCTCCTTTCATCTCTAATCTCATCTATCGTCTCACCCCCCCCTCTCGTCTCACTTGCATCTCTTCTCTCATTTCATCTATCCTGTCACCTCTTTTGTCTCTCTCTCATCTCTTTCTGTCCTTTTATATCTCATCTTATCTATCCTCTCACCTCCTCTCCTCCCTCGTCTCTCTCATCTCTCCTTTCCTATTTGATGTGGCCTTGAAGTAAGCAAGTTGGCCCGACCCCTGATCAAACAGTATTTATACAAAAAGAGACATTATAAAACCGGAATGCTTTGCAGAAAGTGCGTACACGTATAAAGTAGTAATTTTTCAATAAATATTAATAAACAAACAAACATCTGGTAATATAGAACTAAGAATTTACCGACATACTTATTAGTATTTATATGCAGCATATAATAACTCTTAGAATTCAAAGATATCCAAATTAAGGCATATTCAAAATAGTTATCATCTACTCGAGCCTTATATTATTATGAAAGCAGTTTATATCCATTAGTTTAAAGTACTATTAGTTACTATTAAAAAATGGCACTTTTCAGGCGTTCCAGAAATTTAAGAGCAATTTTTTTCGGTTTAAATTATCTTTCAAAACCGCATCTGACTACTGAAAATCACCCTGCTAAGTAGACAAATTAGAATATATTAATAAGTTACAAAACGGAACTTTTAGAGTTAGTGAGACTGCAACAGAGGATCAACAACAACAAAAGAACCCTTGGATGCGTGCCGATAGTCTTCCAGGAGCAAACAGACAGAGACTGAACTGACAACGAAAAAACGCAAAAATAAAGTTTTAACAACTTAAAAAACAAAAACTGTTGCTAACAAGTTTAAGAAACAGACTGTCCACTGTTTAACTGGGTCACTGAGGAGCTTTCTGGTGCCACTGTGTCGCTCTGTTGATCTTGTCCACTGTCGCAGCCGCTGTTGACGCTCCTGCGATTTATGGATAGAAGTGACTGACAGCTTTGAGGCTAATGATAATAACGTAGTGCATTAATTTCTTGTGGGTCACTCTCATCATTCGGTGGGTCACTCACTCCATTCTGTGGGTCACTCTCTTTTCTGTAGGTCACGCTCTTCATTCTGTTGGTCTCTCTCCATTCTGTGGGTCACTCTCCATCATGTAGGTCATGCTCCTCATTCTGTGGGTCACTCTCCATTCTGTGGGTCACTCTCCATTCTGTGGGTCACTCTCCACTCTGTGGGTCACTCTCCACTCTGTGGGTCTCTCTTCAATCTGTGGGTCACTCTCCACTCTGTGGGTCACACTCCATTCTGTGGGTCACTCTCCATTCTGTGGGTCTCTCTTAATTCCTTGGGTCACTTTTTTCATTGTGGGTCATTCACTCTGTGAGTCTCTCTCCATTCCGTGGGTCACTCTCCATTCTGTGGGTCATTCTCTCCATTGTGTGTCACTCTATTCTGTGGGTCTCGTTTTCGCTTCAACAATAAAAACAGATTTAACCACCAAACTGATAAGCAAAACATGTCCAATGTGTGCAAAAATAAAAGCTGTCACTGAAATAGCTAATCTTATAGGAAATTATAATACATATAAAACAGATGAACCATGCCAAGAATTCAATTAATACCAAAACATTTCCACAATCCCGTTCATAATTCGTAAATAAAGATAAAAACAGAATCATTTGCACTGCCAACCAAGGGAATAAAACTTGCCAAAACACGTCCCAAAAGCACCACTTGCCTGCTTGGTCAGAACTCAACTTTTTTATTGGTTAGATTATTGCGCAGCAGTTCTAAACCAACCGCTAAATGGATTAATTGAAAACATAGGCAATTAAATATATTCATGATTGAAATTTAAATTGTCAAACCCTAAACCAATCAGATGCTATCAAGCTACTCATAGTAGACAAATTTGTATAGAAAAAACTTTACTAATTTCTTACATTTCATATTTCAACGATACTACTGACAAGACTTGGGCTAGATTCTTAACATCTACAGTAATAAAATAAGATTGTTGTATTAGATGCATATATCCAAACTAAGCACTCTGATTGCTTAGTTCCTATGCGTATCTTATGCAAGACTTTACAAGCTAATAAACAAACATTTTTCCTCTTTTCAAACAATAGTCGAATGTGTTAGATGAATAGGATTGAATTTTTGGTATATAGATGCTTCTGTTGAAAAATGCAGACTCATTACTACTACTCATTATAGTAGCAGTCGGTACTGAGTCAAACGTATATAAAAATCAGACTTTTCACTACTCATAGTAGTATTCGGTACTGAGTGAAAGCTACATAAAAAATCAGACTTTTTACTACTTATAGCAGTATTCGGTACTGAGTTAAAGCTACATAAAAAATCAGACTTTTCACTACTCATAGTAGTATTCGGTACTGAGTGAAAGCTACATAAAAAATCAGACTTTTTACTACTTATAGCAGTATTCGGTACTGAGTCAAAGCTATAAAAAATTCAGACTCATCACTACTTATAGTAGTATTCGGTACTGAGTTAAAGCTATAAAAAATTCAGACTCATCACTACTTACAGTAGTATTCGGTACTGAGTTAAAGCTATAAAAAATTCAGACTCATCACTACTTATAGTAGGATTCGGTACTGAGTTAAAGCTATAAAAAATTCAGACTCATCACTACTTACAGTAGTATTCGGTACTGAGTTAAAGCTATAAAAAAATTCAGACTCATCACTACTTATAGTAGGATTCGGTACTGAGTGAAAGCTACATAAAAATTCAGACTTTTCACTACTTATAGTAGTATTCGGTACTGAGTGAAAGCTACATAAAAAATCAGACTTTTTACTACTTATAGTACTATTCGGTACTGAGTTAAAGCTACATAAAAAATCAGACTTTTCACTACTTATAGTAGTATTCGGTACTGAGTGAAAGCTATATAAAAAATTCAGACTTTTCACTACTTATAGTAGCAGTCGGTACTGAGTCAAAGCTATATAAAAATCAGACTTTTCACTACTTATAGTAATACTCGGTACTGAGTGAAAGCTATGTAAAACATGACTTTTCACTACTTATAGTAGTATTCGGTACCGAGTCAAAGCTATAAAAAATTCAGACTCATCACTACTTATAGTAGTATTCGGTACCGAGTCAAAGCTATAAAAAATTCAGACTCATCACTACTTATAGTAGCATTCGGTACTGAGTTAAAGCTACATAAAAGAATTCAGACTTTTCACTACTCATAGTAGTATTCGGTACTGAGTTAAAGCTACATAAAAAATTCAGACTTTTCACTACTCATAGTAGTATTTGGTACTGAGTTAAAGCTACATAAAAATTCAGACTTTTCACTACTCACAGTAATATTTGGTACTAGGAAAAGATTTTTTTTAAATTACCGAGCTTTGTGAGCAGCCGGCCGGCCGCTGTCGGGCGACTCAGCTGAGTTGGCGGCGCCGCTAGAGACGTTGTTGCCGTTACTGTTGGTAAAGCGAGTGACTACTGAACTGCTGGCAGCTCCTCCCGGCTGCTGTTGCTCCCGTGGCGCCGACTTTCTCTCGTCGTAAAGACGAAATCTGAAGGGTTTGGAGATTTGCCGTTTCAATTCAGCCAGTGGTAGCTGGCCGGTGTGACAATGAGCGATCTGAGGAGTGACAACGTCGGAGGTCTCAAGGGTGACAAAAGCTATCTAGGGAGTGAAAAATGGATCTGAGGAGTGACACCTGGAGAGTGGGATACGAGGAGTGACAATATCGTGTCTTAAGAGTGCCACTTAGAGATCTCAGGAGTGACAATTAGAGATCTCAAGAGTGACAATCAGGGATCTCGGGGGTGACAATCGGAGGTCTCAAGAGTGACAATTAAGGATCTCAGGAGTGACTTAAGAGTGACAAAACGAAGATCTGAGGAGTGTCAATCGGAGATCTCAAGGGTGACAATCAGAGATTTCAGGAGTGACGATTGGAGATCTGAGGAGTGACAATTAGAGATCTCAAGAGTGACAAACGGACATCTCAGGAGTGACAACCGGAGATCTTAAGAGTGACAATCAGAGATCTGAGGAGTAAAAATCGGAGATCTCGAGGGTGACAATCGGAGATCTCAGGAGTGACAATCAGAGATCTGAGAAGTGACAATTAGAGATCTCAAGAGTGAAAAACGAATATCTCAGGAGTGACAATTAGATATCTCAAGAGTGACAAACGAATATCTCAGGAGTGACAAACGGATATATCAGGAGTGACAATTAGAGATCTCAAGAGTGACAAACGGATATCTCAGGAGTGACAATTAGAGATCTCAGGAGTGACAAACGGATATCTCAGGAGTGACAAGTAGACATCTCAGGAGTGACAAATGGAGATCTCAGAAGTGACAGTCGGAGATCTTAAGAGTGACAATCAGAGATCTGGGGAGTGACAATCGGAGATCTGAGAAGTGACAATTAGAGATCTCAAGAGTGACAATAGGAGATCTGAGGAGTGACAATCGGAGATATCAAGAGTTACAATATCTTGCCTGAGGTGAACACACTAAAGGAGTAGAAAAACCCTTAAAAAACTATAGTGTGAGAGAAAAACGAATGAAAAGGACAGGCACATAGACCGCAGCCTCACCTATAGCCAGTGCTTGGATCCGTGAAGCTGCCCTCTTCCCCAGCCTCCTCGTCGCTATCATCGTCCGGCGTAACGAAGACCACGTCCAGAGCGACCTCCGGCCCAGCCTGCTGGCTAAGCAGCCTCACAGCGTCGGCGTGGCGAACGTCGCGCAGCGACACGCCATTGACGGCAACGATGGCGTCGCCAACGTACAGTCGTTGGGTTCGGGCGGCCGGAAGGCCCGGATGTATCTCAGAGATAAGCACAGGGACTCCGTGCTCTTTGCCGCCAGTGACCGACATGCCCAGGCCTTCTGTGGGGCCGCGTCGGATTACAACGTGTCGGAGCTCGCCGACGCCTTGCTGACGGCGGAGAGCGTTGAAGTCGTGGCCTGTGGGAGCAACGGAGGGTGAGAGGCCTCGGGGATGGAATAAAAGACGCTGCAGTGGAGGGCCGCTGCCCCTCTTATGGTCCTGCAGTGGAGGGCCGCTGCCCCTCTTATGGTCCTGCAGTGGAGGGCCGCTGCCCCCTCTTATGGTCCTGCAGTGGAGGGCCGCTGCCCCTCTTATGGTCCTGCAGTGGAGGGCCGCTGCCCCCTCTTATGGTCCTGCAGTGGAGGGCCGCTGCCCCTCTCATGGTCCTGCAGTGGAGGGCCGCTGCCCCTCTTATGGTCCTGCAGTGAGGGCCGCTGCCCCTCTTATGGTCCTGCAGTGGAGGGCCGCTGCCCCTCTCATGGTCCTGCAGTGGAGGGCCGCTGCCCCTCTCATGGTCCTGCAGTGGAGGGCCGCTGCCCCTCTTATGGTCCTGCAGTGGAGGGCCGCTGCCCCTCTTATGGTCCTGCAGTGGAGGGCCGCTGCCCCTCTTATGGTCCTGCAGTGAGGGCCGCTGCCCCTCTTATGGTCCTGCAGTGGAGGGCCGCTGCCCCTCTCATGGTCCTGCAGTGGAGGGCCGCTGCCCCTCTCATGGTCCTGCAGTAGAGGGCCGCTGCCCCTCTCATGGTCCTGCAGTGGAGGGCCGCTGCCCCTCTCATGGTCCTGCAGTAGAGGGCCGCTGCCCCCTCTTATGGTCCTGCAGTGGAGGGCCGCTGCCCCTCTTATGGTCCTGCAGTGGAGGGCCGCTGCCCCTCTTATGGTCCTGCAGTGAGGGCCGCTGCCCCTCTTATGGTCCTGCAGTGGAGGGCCGCTGCCCCGCTTATGGTCCTGCAGTGGAGGGCCGCTGCCCCTCTCATGGTCCTGCAGTGGAGGGCCCCTGCCCCCTCTTATGGTCCTGCAGTGGAGGGCCTCTTCAGAGCGGCATTTACAGCATGAAACAACTAAAATAAAACTAGCCTTATTAGCACCAGTAAAGCAGTTTGCATTTTAAACTTAACCAGAAGCAATTCTGTCGTGTTTAGCACGTTTGCGTGTTCAGTATGAACCGACAGAAATATTTTGTCAACTCAAAACTCCCAGAGCCTCCTTGAACAGCAATTAGGAATATAATTACTCAAAAAGCTGGACAATAAAGACTATGGCGTTTTTTCACGAATGCTTTTTCCTTCTTATTGACGAATGAAGCCACCTGCTCGATTTAATAATTATACACGGAGCAACAAGATGGCAGAAGTACACCTGCGCAAAACAGAAACGTGCCTGTTCACTCAAGCAGGTATTTTTTAAATACTGACTCTCCAGGGCGGACAATTTTCATTTTTATGTCCTGGAGATATAATAAACCGGAGACTGGATTGAAAGTAATGAGTTTTATTAAGGATAAACAAATGGATTTTTAACAGTATGCACGAAGGTTAGAAAATTGATTTTAATGGCTGGGATTTACAGTTGAGGAATCAGGTATCACCCCTGAAGAATCGGGATTCACACCTAAGGAATCCTGATTCACACTTTAGGAATCGGGTATCACCGATGAGGAATCGGGATTCACACCTAAGGAATCGAGATTCACACCTCAGGAATCCTGATTCACATTTCAGGAATCGGGTATCACCGATGAGGAATCGGGATTCACACCTCAGGAATCCTGATTCACACTTTAGGAATCGGGATTCACACTTGAGGAATCGAGATTCACACTTCAGGAATCGGGATTCACACTTCAGGAATCGGGATTCACACTTCAGGAATCGGGATTCACACTTCAGGAATCGAGATTCACAGCTGAGGAATCGGGATTCACACCTGAGGAATCGGGATTCACACCTGAGGAATCGGGATTCATACTTAAGAAATAGGGATTCACACTTAAGGAATCGAGATTCACACTTAAGAAATCGGGATTCACACCTAAGGTATCGTGATTCACACCTGAGGAATCGAGATTCACACTTGAGGAATCGGGATTCACTTTTGTGAAATTGGGATTCACACCTGAGGAATCGGGATTCACACTTCAGGAATCGGGATTCACACTTGAGAAATCGGGATTCACACCTAAGGTATCGTGATTCACACCTGAGGAACCGTGATTCACACCTGAAACCAAAGGATTAGGGATCTATACCATCAAAATTCTAAAACATGGTGTTCACTCACCGCTAGGCCTAGTGAGCTTGCCAAGACTCCGACCCCGACAAGCCCTGATCACGGTTTTGTGCCTGTGCAGATGAATTTCAGCCTCAAGCTGGGCCCACAGTTTGTCGTGCTCCGGGCCTTCCATTTTGCGGCCGAGCAATTGTATCTGTTGAATCCTGCCAGCCAGCTCTTTGTCCAAGTACTTGGCAGCCAGTCGGGCTCCATAGACTTCGCTCTGTAGTGCCAGACAGTAATGGCGGAGATCGGCATTCTCTTTGGTTAGGAGATCCCGCTCGGCTGCCACCAGGTGCACAGATTGAGCCTGTTGACGCCTTCTCTCCGAGTCGGTGGCCAGCTGTTTGCGGATCTCTTCGCCAGATTTATGAGCCCCAGCTGTGGCATCCGGGTGGAGAGCGGACGAGCCGGCAGTGGTGGCCGCTTGAGCTAACTGGGCAGAGTGGAGCTGCAGAAGCAGACTCTGGCACTCCTGCTCAAGTGCCTGCTTAGCTGAGGTGGCCTCGCTTAGGTCTGCTTTTAGGGCTACTAATTGGGCCTAGGGAAATGAGTGAATGATAAGGTTGAACTAATTAGCTGGCGAGGCATTAAAAAGAATTTTACTCCTACTGTTTACCCATAAAAAATATCGAAACTGGATGGCATTTGTATGCAGCTCTGAGACCTCAATGCTGCTAGCAATGCACAATCACTATGCATTTTTTGTGCTATCGCATGTGTCAAGACACATAAAAAATAATTTTGGCATCCTAAATTTAGACCCTAGATACCAAATTGGCACTTTGTTGTTCCAAGCTGGATAAAAGTTAAGCTTCATATTTTATAAAATTCATATTTTTATTCAGAGTATCAATGAATTTATTGGTTTATTAGGATTCTTGGGATTTTTCTATAAATGTCTAATTTAGGTAGTCTTTATAAACATGGAGTCTCCAAAATTCTGCAACCTTTATGTATCAAAGAGGCTTAAAAGTCTAGTATAAACAATTGGGTAGAATTGTTGGTATTTCCTTGAATTTAGACCTAAGATACTAAGTAGTTCTATGATTCTAACCTTAAAAACCTTAATAAAATCTACTATTTTACAAATTATATAGTACAAGTACCAGTAAGGAATAAAGCCACTTGGGAAATATTTTATTCAAATGATACTATGTATATATCACAAGAGTTAGCTTTATTTGTTTATACTAATATCCAATATAAGCTATTAATTCCTAGGGACTTAGATCTAGCCTAGCAAGCATTTAAATAATAAATTGTTTACAAAAAAAATAAAATAACAATGAGCTTTATTGTGAACCTCATTTGGCTTACAAAAGTTATAGAAGTCTATTGATTATAGTGGTTATATATAGAATGTTTAAATTATATTAGCTATGCAACTTAGGTTCAGTCTTTTTGCAAAATGTTTTTTTCTTTTTCCTTTTGTCTTTGGCTATTAATTTTTGAACTATTTGTTTATTATAATCAGTGCTTGGAGCAACACATAGCGCAACTTTTGGTGCCTGCTGAAAATTTTTGCACCTCAGTTTCTAGAAGTTTATATGCAGGTATATTGTATGCTCAACTAGATAAAAAAGCCACTAGTTGAATATTTTGCTTTCTATGTGCTATAAAATGACAAAAGCACAAAGAAGAGCAAATGCCAATTTTCCTTTCCATCAAATTTTAATTGAAAAAAGTTTTTGGCTGTCTCTTGTTTTGGCTGTCTTGTATTTTCATAAAAAAACAGAGTCACAAAGTAGAAACACAAGCTAGTTTAGTCCTAACCCTAAACAACACTCTAGAAAATTGTCAATTCTTTTGGGATTTTTGGCAGCTTGCTCACAGGGGTCATAGCAACCTCCAAGCTAGCCATTGACAGCTTATGTGCCTTCCACTTTAGCATTTCCTCCATCACTTGCTAGGCTTCCTTACCTTATGCAGAACTTCAATCTCTTTCTTATGGCTTTTATTAGCTCCCAATGCCATGGCTTTTAATGTGCTAAGCAACATTTGATTAATAATACAATATTATATTATTGAATTGCATTGAATTTTTTTTAGTTTCTTTCAAACTTTTCAGCCAATTTGCTGACTTAACTAGAAATCAATAGGTCCTAATAACCTGAATAACCCTAAAATGATTTAACAATCTACATTGATATCATTGAAAGGTCTTGGGCCTACATCAAGGCTAAGTTCAGAGCCCTGCATTGCACTTCAGGTATAATTTTTGAAAGCCACCTCAGTGAATATTTATGGTGCCACTTGTTTCCAAGAAAGGTTTTTAGAAACTTTTTTCTTATACTAGGTGGTTTATTATTAGGCATATTAACTAATCTAGCACTTATCTAATAACCTAACACTTATAATGTGCCTGCTAGGCCCTATTCATCTAGTCATATTCCACTTGTTCTGACCATCTCTGTGTGAAAAACAAGAATAATTTAATATAGCAAACTAAAAGATTTCCAATAAGGCTAAGTAGGCCTAGTATCATAATAGCATTTGTAGATTATAAAAAGATCTTAAATTACCAAACTTACCTCCAGCTTAGCATTATAATGAAATATAGTCTGTGCTTTCTGAGCCAACTGAGCAAATGATCCACTAAGTGCTGTTAAATGCTGCCGTCCATCTTCAGTTATATCTGATTGATCAGGATCTACATCACCAAGTAATACATCCAAATCAACAAATGCTTTGTCAAACTCTTTCTCCAAAAGATCTTGCCATTTAAGTGAGTCACCAGCTGTGGCCATAATTTTACTTGATAATACTGAACGAAGCTCACTTTTAAGATTTTGCTTTTGAGAGGATATTTCTAAGTCTAAGGGATGATAGGCTTATAAAAATACACCAGCGGCCAGCGGGTACTAAAAATAGAATAAAGCTTCAGAGCTATCGAAAGCAAGTTTATTAAAGCTAGAAAAGTAATAACTGCAACAAGGAATATTCGGGACTGTACGTTTAATGGCTTGGGATTTTGACTTTAGACTTTTTGCCTTTTGGTAACACCAAAATTAACTCGCCAGAATATAGCAAAAGAGCAGTTTCAATTAGCGAGCCTCATTTTATTCACAGTGCAGACAAGACACAGTTATCAGTCCAGAATTTCTTTCAATCTTAGTCAAAAATTTTACAATTAATATATATTAATGACGGGGAATTTTCATTTCTCGTAATTATATAATATTCCGCGATATTTAACTTATTGGTTTAAAATGTTGCAAAGAACTTTAGAAACTAAAACAAAACTAGCTACTTCCTGCCTTTTTCAACTAGGTTTTCGCTGGTATGTGTCGCTTAAGTATTTTTAAAAAGCTTAGAGTTAAAAAATATTTATAAGAGTTTTCTTTTTTTGGGTTTATTTATCAAGGAGGCTTTTACGTTAGTCCTTTGGTTGAACAACAGCTTGATCCCCGAAAAATTATTCATAGAAGTATTACCCCGAGTGTTGTATGTTTACAATGCTGTATTCTAGCATATTGTCTACAGTTTAAGGGATTTCACTGATTTTTAATGCGTTATATGCTGCAATATAGTCAAACGCCATGCACTTTTAAAAGATCGAGAACCTGCTGGCAGCTATATTTAGCACTCCTGCTATACACTCCTTCAAATTAGCCTAAAATTTAACTTATTTTTACAGTATTTTCCAGTGGCCCATAGGTCTAGCCACAGATCGGTCGAGCTTAAGCTTACGTACATGTACATCTACACATCTGCTGTCCTAACTGTCGAGGGCGCCCAGCGACAACTGGACAAGCTAGTTGCTGTTGCGGCGAGTGGCGGCCTGGTTGTCAACACACAGAAAACCGTCATGCTCTGCGTGACGGACGACATCGAGGCTGCAATTTTATGCCGAGGCGCTGATAAGACAGGCGACAGAGCTTCCGGCCGCGTTGTCAGTGCAGTTCGTCTAACCTCGGCGGTCTGGTTCCCGGCGTCCGTGAGGATCTGCGGCGTCGCCGCGGGCTTGCCTGGGCTGCCTTTCGTTCTGTGAGGGCAGTCCTGCAGTCCGAGGCCTTCTGACCGCCAGAGGGCGGCATTTGTTCCAGGCGGTGATCGAGACCGTCCTGCTGTACAACGCCGATACATGGACGCTGACGGAGTCGCTCGAGCAGCAAGTTGACGCGGCGCACGCTGGCCTGCTGCGCGCTGCCTTTAAGATCGGCTACGAGCGAGTCACCAACGCGGCTTTATTGTATCACCGCGCCGGCCTGGTCCGTCCAAAGCGACCTGTTGCGCCGTCGGCGACTCCAGCTGGCAGGCCACATCATCCGCGCCGAGTCGTACTGCCCAGAGCCGGTGCAGGAGGTGCTGCTGCTAACGCTGCAGGAACCCTACCGACGGGGGCAGGCCCGCACTCGGCGTTTCGTCGACTGCCTACTGGCTGACGCCGGCGCCCCGGATTCGGCTGGCGGCGTGGCGTTCATTCGCGACCTGGCTTTGAAGCGCGCCCTGTGACGCTAACTGCGTATTCTGTTGTTGTTGTTGCTGTTTACGTACATGTATGAGCACGAGCAACGTATTACTGTTAAAAATCTGTCCAGTTCGTAACAATGAAAATTTTGCCGGACTCTTTCAGCAGCATTTCTTGCATGAAGAAATGATTTTCCGACGTCGATGGATGGTCATTGGCAAATCGCAAATTTTTCATTTGTATTTGCATTTGCATTTTCACTTACGTAATACGTGGGTATAATGTAAAAGCTAATTAAAAGTAAAGTGATTCGTTGTTTGATTCGTGTCTCGATCAACGCACGCGGAGTACAATTGCAACATTGTATATATATCCACCTAAAATTTTATGTAAGAAACGTTTTTCCCAGTAACTTCAGAAAAATGTACACTCTTAGTCGTTTACAACTTAAAGTCTGAGACACAATAACCTTAGCTACTATACAGTCTATACATGTACATGTACAGCTTGTTATCGCATATTAATTCTCTGCGTAAGTTACCGCCCCCATTTACCCCCTAAATCATGTGCATTATACTGTGTACACGTGTATTTTGTGACGACACCTATAACGGCTCGCATGCATACATGTACATGAACATGTAGGGCCAGATCGAGGCTAAAAGTTCTTAGCAGTTAGCCGTTATGACCGTGGATGCACCACATTCATGCACCAGCCTACTCGTAATATTCCGCCACCAACACTGCCTGTTCGCTGCTTTTTCTTAGACTCCTCTTGTCCAACTGGTCCATTCCTTCAGGTCATCTTCCCAACTGCCTTTTCGGTCTTCCTCTTCGGATTCCTTGTCTGATACGAGCTACCCGTAATACGAGCTATTTGAGCTTTATTCTCCGCTTGATCACAGATTCTGGTTCCTTCCCAATATCCGTCTTTTCTCCAAATCCAGCTAGGCCTTTGTCTTTCTCTCTTTCCATGAAACCATTTAGCATTCTGTAACGTTTCATAGCAAACGCTTGATCTTGTGTCTCCATACTTGTCTTCTCCATAGTCCAGCTCTCGCAGTGTCGTCCAGGTGACCGCCTTTGTGATCTTGAGGCGATTTTCAAACCGACCTCCTTTGAGCCACCAAAATCGAGCTCAATTCCGATTCTGATCTTTTCCTCCGAGGTGTCCCATTCTCAATGATGGTTGCCCCTAGATATTTAAACTTCTTCATCAATCACAATCCCTATAGCCTGACTTAATTTTCCTCATCATTCCCTGTCCCATTGTCAGCTTGCTCTTTTCTTTGCTGACTTCCATGCCAAACTGTCTTGAAATTCTGTCCAGATTTGCTGTCAGTTCTGCCATTCTTCCTCGATCTTTGCCAATCAAATCAATGTCATCTGCAAACCTCGAGTTGTTGATTTCATGCCTCCGCAGCTGATTCTGACCTCAATGCAGTTCCTCTATGGTGTCTGTCATTCATTAACCGTTTTTCAGACATACATGTAGTTCTACGCGCTAAATACTTCTTCAGACAGTCGCTTAATTACTCTTGTGATGTCTTCTCCGATTTTTTATTTGACAGCGCTTTCAAAGGCCTTTTTGAAGTCTATGAAATCGTGACAGATGATCTTTTGGTGATTTCTGGCATATAGTCGCTAGTTGGTAATTTGCTCTATATAGTGCTCCGGTCCTTTTCTGAAACCTAGCTGCCTTCATCTCGACGTGCATTCATATGTTTTTTTTGCGTCTTTCCGTCAAGTTCTTGATTGTTTTATAAGCTTCTCTCGAGTTGCTTTGTTGTTGCTAAACGGGGGTGGGAAGCCGGGAGCTACCCGCGGATCAGCCCTGGGAGGGGCTCTGCCGCTGAGGGGCACTACCAGGGGCATATAGCCCGAGATACCCCGAGATTGGACCCTGACGTCGAGGCCAGGGGAATCTGCCAACCCAAACCTATGGACTAAGACACCGCCAACCCAAAAGTGGAATCAGGGACGGTGCTAAGACCGAGTCCACCCAAGCCATCACCCAGCAGACAAGTCCCGGGAGTGCGCAAAAAAAGAATTGGAAAAAAACTTGGGATACTACTGAAAGCGGTCCGAGAGCGGGGAAACCCGAAGTCTCGGAAATGGCTTAATTTTGGAGCGAGTCTGGAAGGCTTGTTTCCGAGGGCGAGTCTCCTGTCAGGCAGGACCTACGACTACCTACAGGGCTGCAAGCCCAAGGGTATCACCTACCTATTGGAGGCCAGGCCAAGAGGTCGGGAAGGGGCAAAAGGAGCAAGAGGACCCGGACTCAGCCGGTATCCCCGATTCGGGACGAACATCAGCCCCAGAACTCCCTTCAATCCACTGTCAGGATGAGAGCCAAGACACAAGGGCAGGGAGACAACCAGAGGAGCCAGCAGATGGACCAAGGACAGAGCAAGATGGACCGGGCAGGGATCGGGCAGAGCTCATAACTCCAGAATTTTGGAACGGCATTCAAAGGCCTTACATTAATAAAAGCACAAAGATATGATAAAACACAAAGGGGATAAAAAACAAAGGGAGGAGCACCTGAACCCTAAACTCGGGGCTCAGCCTCAGGGCTGGCATGCTAACTGGGCTCTACCGTACACCTTTGTGAATGGTCATTTTCTTTCCTGCAGGGCGGGTGCAACCGGGGGGCTCAAGTCGCGTTCTAGCCACACTGCAGTCCAGAGTATGCACTCACTCCAGGTACACCCCCTAAACCAAGGCCGAGGGCCGAAAAATTAATTGGAAAGAAAAAATAGGGTTATTTTTAGATGAGTACATCACCTCCGGTGAGGACTCTTATTGGATTGCGCACAACCCGAGAAATGCCGCCAGAGAGGCAGCCAGGGTAAAAACAGTCAGAGACCGTCTTTACGGCGGTTGTTGCTTTCCACCAGCCTAGCTTAATGTTCCTCTACCCATTCTTCTTTCCCTTTTCTCAATTGCCTTCGCACTTCTTTGTTTTCTTTTCTGTACTCGTTTACAGCTGTTTCTCTCCCTCATGTCTTTTGCTTCGTAGCTTACGTCGCTAGGACCTCTTTGATGATCCACGGCTTTCTGGATTCTTCAGTGCTTCCCCAGAACTTTCCTTGCTGCTTCCGCTGTCATATCCTATTATTCGTGAATGTTGGTCTTTTGCGAGTTGTAGCAGAGGTGCAAATCTCGATGCAAGTTCACTCTGGAATTTGTCCCTGATGTTCTCGTCTTTCAGCTTCTCCAGGTCAAAGTGTGTTCTGCTTTTTACAGTTCGTTTCTTTGCGGAAAGAAGTGAGCAATAAAACTTCTTTGTGTTTTTGTGGCTTATTTTTTCGTCAATTTGAGCATTCCAGCCTTGGTGGTGTGTGCACAGTGTGTGTACATACGAACTATATGTAGGAGTATACTCAAGGCTTTTCATCTTGCATGGGTTAGCTCGGTGAGCAGGCGATGGAACACAGTATATAGCAAAGTAATTATAATTCGATTAAAAAACTAAGAAACCCTATCCACTTGATGCTTCTTGGCTACAGGCAAATAGGAAATCAATTTGCCAAGGAATAGGGAAGGGCAATTGGGATTGAGAGAATTGGGATCGAGAAAGATCCCGCGCTGAGATCAATACCAGAATCGGAGTGCTGTGCTGCATAGCTACCGTGGATGTATCTGACTGGCTGGGTAGAGGCTGACTTGCAGTGTCCAGAACTGTTAGGGTTTCTCACCATTCAGCAGCAACTTCATGCATGTAGCAGCAACAACGGAAGTATATCAGATGCCAGCTGCTTCACGGCACACATGACGGAACTTCGATTTTTGTTTTTTTTCGGGCTGTTGAATTCGACTGTTTCAAGTTTACATGAAGCTTTTGTGAGCGCTGGAGAACGATTTCAATCAATAAGGTCGTCAATTGATTGACCTTGAAGCTATTAAAATTCGCATACACTATAAATAATAGCTGTCATCCAACCACAGATTGAAGGAGAAGAAGACAACCCGAGCATGAGATGCTGCTGTTGACGCTGAATTGGGACATACAACTAATGGGCGTTTTGTTTATTATGGTTTATCCGCATGGTTGCAAAATTTATCGCGGCACTATGATAGAGTCTGACCCATAAATAATCTCTGGTTATTCAAGCGAGGAATTTTTTCCGCAGAATTGTATAGTGTTGCCAAAATAAACTGCATCGATATAAACATCTTACAGTAAAAGCAGAGCAGAGGATCTAGATGTCCAAATTCATTAGAACGACGAAACACTGAATTTTCTTAGAAATAAGTTGAATGCCGGTAATACGACAAACACAAGTTCCTTACCTACCCATTTCTAAAAAAATCAAACATAAGTTCCTTACCTGCCCATTTCTAAGAAAATCCAAACATAAGTTCCTTACCTGCCCATTTCTAAGAAAATCCAAACATAAGTTCCTTACCAGCCCATTTCTAAGAAAATCCAAACATAAGTTCCTTACCTGCCCATTTCTAAGAAAATACAAACATAAGTTCCTTACCAGCCCATTTCTAAGAAAATCCAAGCATAAGTTCCTTACCTGCCCATTTCTAAGAAAATCCAGACATAAATTCCTTACCAGCCCATTTCTAAGAAAATCCAAGCTTAAGTTCCTTACCTGCCCATTTCTAAGAAAATCCAAACATAAATTCCTTACCAGCCCATTTCTAAGAAAATCCAAACATAAGTTCCTTACCAGCCCATTTCTAAGAAAATCCAAACATAAGTTCCTTACCTGCCCATTTCTAAGAAAATACAAACATAAATTCCTGACCAGCCCATTTCTAAGAAAATCCAAGCATAAGTTCCTTACCAGCCCATTTCTAAAAAAATCCAAGCATAAGTTCCTTACCAGCCCATTTCTAAGAAAATCCAAGCATAAGTTCCTTACCAGCCCATTTCTAAGAAAATCCAAGCATAAGTCAAGTCTAAGAAAATCCAGCATAGCCTACATCCTTCTACTTCAGCAGTTGTTTGGGCTTTTAAAAGTTTTGATTGGGTGGCATGTGTGTCATAACGTGCATGTAAATATCATGTAAATACGTCATATATAATGTGACCTTTTTTGGTGCAACCAACACCGAAAATCGCTATTATAAATTAGTTAAAATGGGTCACAGGAACCCTACTGTATATTCAAGCGATATTCCTTCAAACATAGATAAACTCTAGTGGCCTTTTAAAAATCGAC
Organism: Macrostomum lignano; assembly: GCA_002269645.1. Classification (NCBI taxonomy): domain Eukaryota; kingdom Metazoa; phylum Platyhelminthes; family Macrostomidae; genus Macrostomum; species Macrostomum lignano. The sequence continues at coordinate 40,422 of NIVC01003963.1, read as the reverse complement.
ATAATGAACGTACTTCTTGTAATCAGCTAACTTAACCATTAAAAGAGAGATATCTGCGAGCGTATATTAGCTATATCGATAATGATTCGGTCAACATCTGATTGACAGAAATGCACTGAGCAAATAAAGAAAAAATTGTAATCCAGACGATTTCTGTTTCGAGTAGAAACCACTTGTAAATGTCAGTAAAGGACGTACAGTTCTTTCGTTAAGACGGCAGAAATGAGCGCATTCAAAGCAACATCAGGAAAGAGACATTGATTGTGTTCCGCAATTCAGTAAGAAGCGATTCATGTGTACTTTTCTAAATTTACAGACAAGCAGATGAGGGGGGCCGTAGCCCAGCGGTCTAGCGCAGGCTCTGGTGTGCCAGCGACCCAGGCTCGATTCCAAGTGCAGTCACATTAATTTGGGGCTGAATTGGAATCTCGGCTTGGCTCTGCTCGTGCAATTAACGGCCTTGAGAGCCAACCCCCAAGGCGCAGTGAAGTGTACATGCCTAACGATAATATAAAGTTAGGGCCGCTGTACACTCCTGTGTGAGTGTGTGCCTGCGTACGTATCCGCGCGCTTGTATGCCTGCTCAGGGGAGTCGGCGGAATGGGAAGTAATGCCTCTCGCCGGTTGTGTGCCTATGTCGCTTAAAGTGCGCCAGGGTGCACACAGCCCCCCCCCTGCCTCTAATAAAAGACAAGCAGATGTGGAGCGAAAACTTTTGCAATGAAAACAACATTTTTTCCCAGCTTTCTGTAACTTCATGCAGTTGGATTTTTTAAATCATAGTGTTTTTTGTCCAGCTGCAGCGCACACATTTTCCGGGGGTTCTGGGTGAATAAAATATTGCTATAGCAAACCCTTCGTTTCCAACAGGGAAGAGCCTCGGTATTCGCTGCCTCTACAGGGGCTGAGAGACAGAGGAGGAAGGAGAGGGGATGCTGATCGAATGGGAAACGGGGTGGAGGGAAGAGTTGGGACGATAAACTGGATATAGCTAAAGCCCGCACACGGTGCGTGCAAGTCTATATATACACATATATGCTGTAGCTTAACCCAGCTGGTTTATTGCATTGGATAGAGACTTTGTTCAAGGATTGTTTTTAGTTTTAGAGTGAATTGTCCATCCAGAGTCAAGTATCAGGATGGGTCGCGGAGGCGGCGGCGGAGGTCGCATCCGGTTCCGGGCCAGCAAGTCCGGACACGCGCCGGAGTCACCAGACGAGCTGGACAGGCGATTGCGCAACAGCACTAGCAAGTTTGCCGCTATCAATTCCGGATGTTTTTACAAGAGTGACGGCATGTTCTGCCCGGAGAGGCTTACTGACTACTATTGCGTAATGTGGACTCGGGGACTGCAGTTGGAGGACGAAGAGCTGGCAGTCGGTGAGTCAATTTGGCATTAGTAAGGGAATTAGTAAGGGAATAGTAAGAGTACATCGCACTGACCGCGCTAAATACAAGGAATGTGACACTGGGGTTGTAGATCGGAGCTTTTAACTTTCAACCGTAGTCTGGAAAGGGTCGGCTAACTTTTTTTACCTCAATGGCCAGATAGAGAACCCAGCGCATGACTGCGGGCCGGAGAAAGGGAGAAAGAAGAGAGAAAGAGAAAGAGAAGGGAGAGGAGATTATAGAGAAGGAAGCTGAGAAGAGACACAATCCTTGAGCTGGCCGGATTAATATTGTGAAGTTTCTAATGACCCGAGGGCCGCAGTTTGTCGACCCCTGCACTACTGGGACGGAAATGTCTGTAAAAATCGTCCAAATAATAAATATGCACAGGAGGGCTGTATAAGCAACCTGGCGCAACGCCTTCAACCACATTGTTTTTCGATCACAACTGATCCTGATCCTGATCCTGATCCTGTCATGTACACTTCTTGTGCCTTGGGGTTGGCCCTCATGGGTGAGATTTCCTTGTCTTTCCGCTTTGTCCCGGACTTCTTCGGGATAGTCACAATGTGCCCTGTGTTCCACTCAGTGGATGCGGGAGTGCCAGTAAGCACGCAGTTCAACACGCTTGCTACTACTTGGGAAGTCTTGGGAACTTCTTGGTAACTAAGTTGCTGCAGAAGTCCTCCTTGGCTTGTAGCGGCGTGTCTGGCGGGAGCGAGAAGTTGATGAGCATAGGCGGCTCTAGCGCGTTCACGATGCTGACGAGAGGAAGTCGCACAATTCACAAAGGTAGACGCGTCCGCCCGAGGGTGGGGTCGCTCTACCAGATAGGCAGGGTCGTTGTGCAGATCGCATCAGTGGGACCGTCTGTTCATAAACCGCTCTCACGGCAGCGCTGATGTCTGTGTATCCCAACGCCTCGCGCTGATCGCCAAGCGCGATGCCATGGTGTCGCAGTTTTTTTATTAGAGACAGGGGGGTTGTGTGCACCCTGGCGCACTTTAAGCCACATAGGCACACAACCGGCGAGAGGCATTTCTGCCCATTCCGCCGACTCCCCTGAGCAGGCATACAAGCGCGCGGATACGTACGCAGGCACACACTCACACAGGAGTGTACAGCGGCCCTAACTTTATTTTATCGTTAGGCATGTACACTTCACTGCACCTTGGGGGGTTGGCTCTCAAGGCCGTTAATTGCACGAGCAGAGCCAAGCCGAGATTCCAATTCAGCCCCAAATTAATGTGACTGCACTTGGAATCGAGCCTGGGTCGCTGGCACACCAGAGCCTGCGCTAGACCGCTGGGCTACGCCCCCCCCCCTGTGTCGCAGTTAGTAACGCAGTAAGCGATCGAGTGGCGTTCCCTCCGCGTTCCGCCCACGTGCATCCTGCCGCCTCCTCTTGCAGAGCGCAAATTAAGTGACCAGGCAGGAGGAAGGCTTGTGGAACTGGGTGTTAGTGGACACTAGATCTAGCCAGTTTAGCAGGTAACTTCAGCGTGACCGTGTTGGCGTTCTCGCGTCCGGTGACAAAAGAACTAGGTCTCCAAGCACCACCAGTGTGTCCCGGTTTGGCACTTCCTCCAGCTGCCCAGCTAGGAGGTCAAGAACACTCGTGCCTCCTCTGGATGAGCAGCTGTGAATGAGTACGTGCAGAACAGCCGGATGCAGCGAGCATGTACTTGTAGGTGCAGGTCGACCCGCAACAAGCTCTTGGCTGCCGCAGCAGAGAAATAATTTCGTGAATTAATTAGCCAAAAAAGTGCAAGAGAGACAATAAACTTTAAAACCAAATTGCTTGGGACTGCTCGCCTTCAAGCTGCAGCTATAAACATGCATTTCGTTGGCAAATTCAAATTAGCTGTATGAAAACCCACTGGATAGATTTTCACCGAAGTCGTAAAATGTCGTTATTACATGTACCCGTAAAGTTGTCTTGAGGTAATGTATGTTTCTATTTAAAGACAATTATTTTATTTTCTACTTTGCTAATACAATTTTAAAACTGCATACTTGTACGAGTATTTTGTTTTGTTTGTTTGGGCTGAGTCTCATAATTCATAAGTCGTTTTTTTATCTTTTATAAAAGAGAAAGGAAAATTTTCTAAAGTTCTGTTCTGGTTCTGAATTTCGACAAGAGACTATTAAGCTGCATATTCTGAACTATACTCATGGACAACCGAGGATAGAAGGACTCTATCTGATACAGTTGCAAATCGTGTTAATCTCACTGGAGACCACCTAGAATTTCGCGCATTCCAAAATAAGCAATCATGTCTGTTTAGGTGTGAAGTATGGGTAAAAATGATTGGAGCCAGCTATCACTTTTTCCAGCTAATTATTTGACTCCAAGCTAGCCGAATGCTCTCGGCCCCTTCTCCCAGTCCCTGAGTCGCATCGGCAGTTTTACGAAACTTTGAAGTACGAAAAGGTCGATTAGCGCCGGAAATGTAAGCGTTCACAAAACTCGAGCCATGGGCCGACACGAGTCTTGCTAGGAAGAGAAGAGATAGGAAGAGATTATGCTAACATCGCTGGCTCTTCGGTGGAGAATGGCAATTCTTCATCTTCTCTAAGTCTTCTTATTCCATCGGACCATTCTCTAAAAACTTGATGAACGCGGCAAAGTATTCATCGGCCACAAACTCATTGCCCGATGTTGATAGCATAACAATGAAATCTGGTTTTTAAACCGACGGGAAGTTTAGGCCAGTTAATCAAATTAAACAGGGTTTTCAATAATATATTTATACTTTCATATTTTCATATATTTTTCTAAGACTACTTATCTAGATACTCTAGTAGCCATAGCATTTTGCAGCCATTTGGGCCTACGCGCATTGAATTTAATCCAAGATACATTTGCCAGTGTGACGGAGCTTTTGTCTATGGTAGCAAGGCCGGCGCATAGCCTCATTTGCAACTGCTGCAGAGGAGCAAGATCAGCCCCAGAGTTTACACCATAGATGAATGAGCTCGTAATCCAGGAAATTTGCACAAATTGTGAGATTATAGGATCCTTCTACTGCAGTTGTCCACGAGAATATTACCGTACACTCACATAATGTGTGCCACAGCGCATGCAGTCATCGACTGAAATGGCAAAAGGTTACTAATATTCATAGTATATGAATCCAGCCGCGGGTCTGTCAGTAAACAGTCGGCAAAGGCCTGCAGTGCAGTTGGTTTAGCCAAAAATATGATGGAGAGCGCGAGGATGACAGATGAAAGATTAGAAAGGAGGGCAAGCAGAAGACGTCACTACCCAGGTAATGCCCTCATAGTTTTGTTTGTACAAATAAGGGCATTGTTACACAAGGCTACCGTAGGTTTCTTTCGAAAATGCCCCGAATTTTTCTTATCTACGAGTACACACAGGTATCAAATTACTGTACTTATTTGACTTCCTTTTATAACAATTCCATTTCTGCACAATCTTTTGTATACAAGCTATAACTTTGGTTAGGTCCATTAACCAATGATTCTCAGGTCGCACACGTGTGTCTCTTGCGTGACTGCTTGCCGATCATCACTGTCTGTGTAGATTGACTGTCGCCTATAGATTTGCTACAGTGCCCGATCATTTCTGCAAACGAACAATCTTCATATTTAATCCCATTTCAGCTGGCGGTCAACTCCGAGGGGTAGGCAATGCCACCACTACACAACCGCCGACTTGGGCAGTAGTTGCCGAACAGCAACTGCAGGCTGCTGACATCTGCGCTGGTGACTTCATCGACGAAAGCATCTTGCAGGCGAATTGCGCTTTACCCCTCATACTTGTGCTGGTTGGCACATTGTTGAACCTGCTGAATGCCCGGGTGGCCATTGGCTACTGCGATAGACAGCTGCCGGTTTGCTTCTACCTGGTTGTTCTTAGCGCTGTTGACACGATCATTTTATACTACCGCCAGTTAGACTTATGGCTGCAGTCGGTCTTCGACATGAGGCTGACCTTGTCTCTGATGATGATGGACGAGTCGGCTTGCCAATTGATGAACATGCTTTACTCAATTCTGTACCATTTCAAGGCGATGCTACAAATCGCCATGGCCGTTGATGCTAGACGGTTAGTTGTGCGACCACTGCGTTGTGTTGAGCGATACAGCGCTGAGTGGGTGAAGAACAGTCTCATACTTATGTGCGTAATTCTCGTGTTAATCAATGGTCATCACCTGTGGACGCTGGCGCTAGTTAAAGAAAGCTCTAGTGGTGAATTCGATAGAGTTTATCACTGTGGCTGGGGTGCCACCTGGCCAGTGACGGAGCTCTTCACCACCTGGCTGTGGCCACTCACCGACCTACTTATTGGTGACCTTGCGCCGCTGTTTGTCGTTTTGTGGGCAGCGAGCTCCGGTTATCGACACTTGTGGCGTTGTTCCCGTTTCGGTCGACGCCGACGTAATGTCGATACGAATTCGGATGGTTGTTTACAGTACACCTGCAGCAAAAGCCTGGACTATCACATCATTGACAGGCGCCTGTTTCGCAGCGTCAGCCAGTCCCTGTTGGCTTGCTCGCTGACCTACGCGGCTCTGCAGTCGCCGAGCGCTGTGCACAGCTGCATCATGTACGTTAGGTTTCTGTCTGCCAGCCTGGCTGCGCAGGCATCTGGTGCCAGGGATCTGGGGCAGGTGAGAAAGACGCTTGACAAAGAGTTCAAGTTACTTGTCACTGACGCGAGTTTTTTAATACATGGATCTATTAGAAGACTAACAAAAGCAAGGAGCGATGGCAGTAGCAGGATGTACATGTAACTTCAACTTTAAGTATTGTGATAAGTGACACGTTTCTGAAAGGTTCTAACATCCACAGAAGTCACAGAACTCGCAGGAAATGAATTAGAGAGATCCGGATAGCTGAAATTTCGCTCAAGTTTTACACTCCAATGGCTAGTACTTTTTTCTTTATCAAATTCGACAATTATATTTGTCTCGCATAGATTTTCGCATCTTTTTGAATTCGCCTTGCAATAATGCTTTTAGTTCTACCGCCCAACGAACGACGAGTGGCGCCTGTTCATTGGTCGGTTGTGCTCGGCCGTGCAGCCGCTGACCAACTGTCTGCTGCTACTGCTTTGCGTGCCCAATTATCGTCACGACGCGGCTCGACTGTTGAATCCCGGCCGTCTGAGGTGGACGAAATGTCTCAGGAGGTGTCAAAGAGCGACTGCAGATGGAGATGCCAGGGCTGAGAATATTTCTAACAATCCAACGATTGTTGGCAAGTTTCCAGCTGCCGTTAATGTGATGTCAGTCAATCGAAAGCAGCGCACGCTGCTAACGGCAGTTTGAGTCGATCCGCATGAGAACTATAAGACGCTACACTTTAAAATGGTTAAATGTTCACTTTTTAGGCCTAGTCTAAATATAAATTTACAATGCTTCTCACATTTTAAGCACCCGAATTTCTGTCTAAAAGTCCGTTCTGCAACTTACTCACTACTTCTCTGTGTAACCTTCTCATGAAATAATCACAGATCAATTCTTTTAATCCATTTCTGCAGCTCAATTTACGTTTCTGTTGCTCACGCACCCTACATAGCCGGGTACGTAGTGGCGGTATTGGTAGCTGCAGAGGTCGCCCAGCTGCGTGAGACTCTGCACCGGCACACGACCGTGGGAGGTCACTACAGGTGGCCCGACGTTTCCTCGTCTTGCGCCGGCACTCTGCCTCCTCGTCCTGCCTCCCTATTTGCTTTCTGTAGACCGCTAGCTCAAGTGAGCGCCCGTGTAGCCTATGAAAGATAACTTTGTCTCCCCTGCTCCCGTGTAACTATTTGTTCTCTTAATTTCCTACTCACTTTCAAGGCCTTGAAAGTCTTGAGCACTTGCTGATTTTGGGTATGACCCAGGCTAGCAGGCCCCTGTTTAATTCCTGTCCACTCGCCAAGGTATGCTTCCATGCAGCTTTTCTTCAAGCATGGAGAAGAGTTAAATAAATCATATCCTTGAAGCACGGATTTAATGAAAAATATGCAAGCAAGCAAATAGCAAAGGTATAGTCGTCGCGTCTTGTTTGACAAATAAGTGCTAGCTTAAGAGTGCTAGCTCAGTGCTAGCTAATTTGACAAATTTTACCTTAAAAGTCCAACCTAAAGCTAAAATATGAAGAGTTTTAAATACCGAAAGATGTTACTAACTGCAGCTAGGGTGAAAAAACAAAAAAACAAAGTAAAAAATCACATGGCAACGGCTGATATGGTTGCTGCCAACCTCGAGCAGCACCACTGCCCGGCCAGGAAATCCGGCGAATGAACAGCAGTCTCCCGGCTTTCAGCCGCTGCCACCAGCTTGTCAAGCCGCAGTTGCCATTGTGAGCCAGTAGCACGGCTGCACCACCGCTCTTCAGCGCAGTCAGGCAGCTGATCCGCTTCAACCGTTGAGGCCTGTCTCACTGAGGACGTCGTCGTTCGCTCGAGTCGTCGTCAGTGACGGATTTCAAACTGTCTGGCTGTGAGCTGACTCGGCGTTCAGTCCTTTATAATAATTAACAGCCTGCTTGTGACCTTGCTTGTGCAATCCCAGTCCCTATAGCATTATAGTCGTAGCTTGCGTAAAACACAATATAAAAATCAGCTTAAATTTATAGAGGTCGGCAACATACGGCCTGCAAAGCCTCTCTACAAGGACCACTAGAAGTTACCGTTGTATCAGGACGCAACACTTGTAAATATTGCAAAATTATTTGAAGGCCCGCTTGTTTGCATTGCAGCTAAACTTTAAATGCTCATAACTCCGGACTGGTTGCACCTAGAATGATAATTTTTTCGCCAGGTTGCTCAAAATTTTGTTCTCTTTCACATGATGCAAAGTTTGGCGCTATATCTACATGTAGGAGCGGCGGGCGTACAGTAAAGTAACGGCAATACGCAATATTTCATTGCAGTCAAAATGAATATAAAGTTTGTTTTTTCAACCATAGCCTCCTAGTCTCGATAAAGTAGCAGACCATGCTTTATATCCTGCAGTTTTGAAGCTTTATAAAGCAGATAATCTGTACAGAGTTGAGCAGGCTGCAAAGGCGTTATACACTTCACTATCAAAAACCAGTATTATCAAAATCAAGAAAGGCGTAGTATTTTTGAATTCTTGGCACACCAGCCCAACAAGGACTCCAACATTCATAATCTTTCTTTTGCTGTTCAAATGAACAGTAGGAGTCAAATAAAACTTGTACAGTATCACCAACTTTATTTGTATTAAAGTTCACTTTCGATATAAAAACTTCTAATTTCATAAAAATGCATGCGAAATAAGAAAACTAAGCAAAAAACTAACAGTAAGCCTATGTATGTATTTTAAACTTGAACTTCCATATCAATCGAGTCATTCTGTCCAAAAAATCTCTTGAAATCACAAAGCATAATGAATCATAAGTACCGTACTTCACCATGGTAGCTCATCAGACATTGATGGATGAACATCTAGATTGGATGAATTGGCACACCTGGAATGAAACCAATGTGAGATCAATAAATATCTGCTTTGCAATGAACGACAAAATATTTGTTTCTAGTTAATTCTCTCTCTATTGCACTGATAAAAAACTAGATTAGGTTAGGTAGAGCTCTCTCTCTCTCTCTCTCTCTCTCTCTCTCTCTCTCTCTCTCTCTCTCTCTCTCTCTCTCTCTCTCTCTCTCTCTCTCCAATTTCCTCTTCTCCCCTCTCCTGTCTCTGTTCTCATTTCTCATCTCTCCTATCATCTTTCTACTCCTCCCTCTTCTCGATCCTCTCTCCTCTCTTCTCGATTCTCTCTCCTATCTACTCTTTCCTGTCTCATTTCTTCTCTCATATCTATCTCTCCTCTGTACTCTTTTCTTTCCCCTCTTTTGACTCCTCTCTTTCCTTTCTCTTCTCTTCTCTACCTTCTTCTCTACTCTCCCTCTCTTTTCTCTCCACTCTCCTTTATCTCATCTCTTCTTTCATCTCTCTCATTTCTACAATCTTATCTCTTTTCTCTTCCCTTTACTTTCTCCATCTCTCCTTTCTCCTCTTTTCTCTTCCCTTTAATTTCTCCATCTCTCCTTTCTCCTTTTTTCTCTTCTCTTTTCTCTCTACTCTGCTCTCTAATCTGTACTCTCTTCTCTACTTTTTCCTTTCTCTCTTATCTCATCTCTCTTCTTTCTCCTTCTCATCTCTTCCCTCTCCCCTTGCTTCTCTTTCCCCTATTTTTCTCTTTCCCTCCTCTCTCCTCCTCCCTCCCTCCCGCCAAAGCTAGGCCTATAGTTAGGGCAATACCTTTAAGATAAGTCTAACAATAGTATATATCCTACTATACAAAACTGTCTTAATAAGTAAGGAAATAAATATCTTAGGCTTCAAAATATTATTGTATTAACAACAAAAGCTATAAAAACTACAAGCCATATTGCTAAATAAACAAAAAACATATTGTCTATAATACTTACTATGTATAGCTATATTTGTCTTCAAGTTTAGCCTAGGCTAAAATGTTTTTTTTCTATTTGTCATGTTAATATATAGTGAAAACATTATTCTTTTACCCTAGACTTCAGTTTTAAACATAAAACTTCAGCTTAGTAAAATAATATAATTAATCCAGTATAATTAATAATATAACAAAAATTAATGGCCATTTAAGGACTACTGATTGATTAATTACTAATTAATTACTCAATTAATTATTTAATTAATTAATTACTTTTATTAATTAATTACTAATTGAAATTGTATAATATGGAATTTATAAACTTCTATATAAAACTTTCTTGCAAAAAACTAACAAGGATTCTATCCACTATATTACATTATGCTATACCAATCTAAACTATATAAGTATTAGAATGTTGTCCTGTAACCACTGTAAGTAATCAACTATATAGATTTAATTGTGAACTAGGCCTATTTCAAAACAGTAACAGAATAGAATTTTATCATGTTAGGCCTAGGCTAGTAGCAGTTAAAGTTTTAGTATGATAGGGCTATAACTTAGTCATACAGCTAAAGGCTAAGCTTATAAGCTAAAAATATTACTTTTTGTTGATAGTAAACTAGTTAGAAGCCCATCTGATCCTTTTCTCACGCTTTCGCCAATTTATATAGTATGTCTGCTGTGGGCATAAAAACTTCAGAAATTTTAAAACGATCGAGTTGCAAAGTTGCATATAATGACATAATTACTTAAAATATCTAGATTTAACAGATTAAAGCCTAAATAAAGTATAAATACACCTATTTATGGAGCTTCTGAGGCTCAAATATAGTGCATGCTTCTTTAAAACAGTCAAGTAGAATACTTTTTTGAAGGCAAGTACCGATAAATACACGTAAACAAGCGGGCCTTCAAATAATTTTGCAATATTTACGAGTGTTGCGTCCTGATACAACGGTAACTTCTAGTGGTCCTTGCCTCTCTATGCAGCAGTCGAGTCTTTGTAACTTCACAATATCAATCCGGCCTGCTCAAGGCTTGTGACTCTTCTCAGCTCTCTTCTCTTTCATCTCCTTTCTCTTCTCTTGTCTCTCATCTCTCTCCTTTCTCTTTCTCCTCCCTCCCCACTCTCTCCTCTCTTCTATCTTATCTTTTATCTCTTCTCTCATCTCATCTCTCGCCTCTCCTCGTCTCCCTCACATAAAAGAGAGAAGACAAAAATAATGACGATGACGATAGTAAATAGTAGTATAATGTGCAGCCAAGTTCCATTGCTCTGTGCATTGGGACCTACTTGATGATGCACCAGTTCAGCTGTATTTGGAGTCACTTGTCGCTCCAATGGATCTCGAGACGACTGCATTTGTAAATTAGCAGTAGCAATGATGGTGTGGCTGTTGCTGTATGATTGTCCATCATTTTCCTGATCGTCAGCTCTTATGGAATTAACTGATACTCCTGTGACATTTATAAATTCGCCGTTTTGATTCCGACCCGTCAAAGTACCGACGATCGCGATGTCGCTTGCTGGCGATGCTTCATCATATTGGCTGCTAGTCTCAATATTGGAGATTAGACTTACACTAGAAGATAGTCCACTGTCTTGATGTGTGCTGTATGAAGTAGTACTCAGATTATGGCTATGTAAACCGGTACCGTGAGATTGTACCGGTGGTTGTGGCGTAAAAATTTCTCGCCGTTTTCGATTGCGTAGTATACCATCTACTGACTCGGCGTCGACTCTGTATGGTGGAATAATTGCTCGTGGAGAATTTGAGGCTGTGATGTCGCATGCGCACCAGCCGATGCTCTTGCAGAAGGAGCGTAGCAGTACTCTGCCACTTGGCCTATTGGCTACTGCAGTTATGATCTGGTGTGGAATCGCGGCAGTCTGAGAATGAGATTCTGGGCTCATTTTCTAGCTCGCCCTTGTACACCAAAATCTGTTAGCCAGAGAGAGGTTGCGTTAATGATTCCAACAATAGTGGAAATGCTTTAATTTTTATTTACGTTCATTTCAAATTATAATACCGATACTGGCGATACACTGTCTGTGGTAATTCATCAGTTTGTGCCACAAAAAAAGATATGTAAATGAACACGTGGTTACGCTAATACAGCTACAATTGTGTACCGATACAATAACATTACATATGAATCTTCAGCTTTGCAATCTTACAGTAGTACAGGCGTGTATTTTTAATCTACTACCTGTATATATATGCACCAAAAGCGTAGCCTACGTGAACTATAAAGTTCATGCATTACATGTATGTATAAGTGCTCATTTACATAGTAAAATTACGAGCGTATACACATATATGGTGTACATATGCATGCATATATTTATAAACACGTGCCACTAGGAGTGTCGTTGATATTTATATATTATATATATATATATATAAATGACATATGCATTTGTGGTTTTGCCGTAAAGAGGATCTCTGATGAGATTGTCGCCTCTGGCGTACTCAGCCCGGAGGGTTGTGCTGCGGCCTGGGGCCTCCTGTCCGGGCTGCCTGGAAGGCCACACATACGAGCGTAGCTCGTATGCGTGTGGTCCCGGAAGTGCCCAAGATGATGGAACCCGCCGGAATTGGGGACCCTGCATGATATCTTGGAATTAGTGTTCGGCAGTATCTGGCGACTGCAGCTCTCACCTGGGGTGCGGGATTCCGACGGCTTGCAACAGAGATGCAATCATAGATCTCGCGGTTGCCTACAGCAGCCCAGCCTGAAGCAGGGCGGTTTTCGGTCGGGACTGATCATGATGATCGATGGTTACCTTAGGAAGCCGGACCTGATCCAACTAAAAGATAACGGTGTTCTGGCCATTCATGACAGTTTAGACTTTGCAGTAAGAGACTTACATGTACAAAAATTTGCACCCCTGATGGCGCTCCAACCTTGACTCTTTTGGCTTTTAGGCCACCCCGGCCAAATCCCCAATAGTCTGCGAATCTTTGTGCGCAGCCCAAAATTAGCTTTGTGCTACAAAAAGGAGGACTCCAATTTTTTTTAGGTTAGTGGCCCGGGCTATATCCCCTGGTGGACCCAACCCACGGCAGAGCCCTATAGCTTTTTGTTGTTATCTCAAACTCGGACCACAAAAATAAAAAAGTTGCGCAAGAGCCCTTCAAAGGGCTGAGGCGCAGGGCAAATAATTTTATGAGCCCCTACCTATCAAGTAAAGTAAAGTAACCCACGGCAGAGCCCTATAGCTTTTTGTTGTTAAACGAGGGTGGGAAGCCAGGGGCCCCCGCGGATCAGCCCAAGTAGGGCTTTGCCGCTGGATTTATCTGTGGGCCATATTGCCAGCAGGAGCATAGCCCGAGAGGCCACGATTGGGACCAGGACTACTAGCTCTAACCTATGGACTACTCAGATGACACCGCCAACCCAAAGTGGAATCAGGGACGGTGCTAGGACCGAGTCCACCCACCACCCCCAGCAGACAAAACCCGGGAGTGCGCGCAAAAATATTGTAGTTTAGAAAGCGGTCCGAGCTGAGTGGGGAAACCCCAAATTCTACGGAAAAGGCTTTAGATTGGAGCGAGTCTGGGCAGCCTATCTACCAAGGACTATAGTCTCCTAATCAGGAGCTCTGCTGGGATTAACCCTCCAATAGCGCTGTGAGCCTCAAGGCTTTTTCACTACCCAGCTCTAAAAAATATTGGGAATTGCTTAAGCGGTCCGAGAGAGCTTTTTTGGGCTGATATCCGCGCTAGGCATATAGTCTGGCTCCCCGTTTAACAACAAAAAACAAGACCCTCTGGCACCAAAAATATTGCAGGGAGCTATAGATGTACGTGCATATTGTATACAAGTAAGTTAGTTGTCTGTATACGACCAGGCAGACTTGCATATGAATACCAAAAAATTCAGGTTCTGAGCCAGACTTGGACGTTAGAAACCTAAAGTTTATAAGTTCTAGTATTCAATTGCACTATGATAGAAATACTTTAAAAATTAATTTTTTAATACAGACATTCCTTAATTTTTGTATAGTACCCAAAACAAGACATTTTACTTAGTACTTTGTTAAAGTATTTGTCATTTTTTTTAAATTACCTTTTAGCAAAATAGATTTTTTTCGTAGAAAACGTTTTGCTGTAATTTCTTTGTTCACTTAAATAGTTTGACTTCTGTAGTTAATAGTAAATATTTCATAGTAAAGCTTGACGCCTTCCTGGTAGTTAGTAGGTACTTAACTATGCATATTTTTGCATAGTATTACATTAGTTTGTGTTAGTGGAGGCTTTGTATCCTTCCTGCAAAAATTGCAGTATGGATAGCAAGCATGCTTTAAATTCTGGTCAGACGAGCAATGGTGTTGATGATAGTCACAAGTCAGGTAGCTCTAAATGCTATAAAGATTTACGCGATGTAAAGCCTTTGTCAACGGAAGATATTTTAAATAAGCAAATTCCACCATACAATTCTTCTCAGAAATGTTTTGAATATTTACAGAAGCTTCCCAACAATCCAATAAACTATGCTTCAGATCAATCACCATCAACTTGTGAGCCCCTAACTTCAGCTGGTGATGGCGTTGACACAACAAAAAAGACCTCAAGTACCAAGCAAAGTCCATCAAAGTATAGCCCTGTGGTTGGTGAAGCTGAAGCTACAGATACAAAAGATCATTCCACTCCAAAGTCAATGCTCCCAACTTTCCTTATTGATTTCAAGGAAGACATCATTGATGGCTTTGCAATTATCAGCTTTAAGTCTGTAGAACACCTAAAGGTAACTTAAGTTAAAAGCTTTTTTACTTTTGAATTAATATTTGTCATTTGATTTTTGTCACATTAAAATTTTAAATAACTTAATAAGACTTAAGATATTCAGTTTAAGGCTATATATTAATTATGTAACTCCTTAATCCTTTTTTATAAAGTACATTTTTACCAATGAATAGCATACAAGTCTAATGTTATACTATAGCTAGTTAAATATAAATCAGGGTCAAGATTGTGTATTGGCATATACCAAATAAAATTTGTTTCCCTAGGCCCCAGGATAGAATTCTTGCTCGGGGGTAGGAAAACAGGCACGCACGTTTTTGGAGCAGCGCGCAAGCGCGCACGCCAACTGTAAAAATAAGTCATAATGCAGATCATGGCCCCATGCAACGAAAAAATGAAATTTCTAGTTTTTCAATTCTATGCCAATGTAAATTAAAAAGTTGTACTTAAGTGTAAAGTAGCTTGAACACTATATTTTTTAGAGAAAATATTCTTAAAAATTATAAAAGTTTTACTAAACTTCAAAAAAACTGTTTTTGCTAAAAACTATTATTCTTTGTTTTACTTTTGTTTTGAAATTTTCCGGCGTAAAAACAATCTTCCAGACTATGAAAAGTAAGAGAACTTGAGCCCGCATACACCACATGGCACATAACCATGTTTAATGCATGTAAAAGTCAAATCCTGTCTGTGATTCTTCAGCAAACAGCTTCTTATGCAAGTGCATACAATAATGGAGTGCGCATACACCTTCTTTAAGAGCACGCAAGTAGGCTTCTTTTCAGCGCACAAGCGCGCATAAATGCGTAACAACTTTTGTGCAAGAATTCCATCCTGGCCTAGGCCTAGCTCATGTATGCCAATGTATAACAATAGACTTTTTGCACACAAAAATACATTGAAACAAAAATAATAAATTACAACTGATATTAGATTCTTGTAAAATTTAATGTCAAAACATTATTAGTACAAACTTATCAATTTTTTTAAACCATAAAAAAATTGTTTATTGCAACTATTATTAATTTCATTTTACTTTCAACTTCTTTGAAATGTTAGACACAATTTTTTAAATTTAGTTTTAAATTTTTTTGGAAAGGCCAAGATGAAGTTAATTCTTTTCAGTCAAAATTTTAATTTAGCTATTTTAGCTATGTATATGAAGACTATGCCAAAATTTAGTGTTCCGCTATAGCTGTAGCTATGGCTATGGGATCCTATGGCAAATACAATAAAATAGGTGCCTATGGCAGCTACGATACACTTACAGTAGCTAGCTGCCATAGTCTGGATCATGGTAGGGTGTATGCCAAACAAAAACTTGATGGATCCACAGTTTGTATACCAATGTACGCAAAAATTTTTTTGCCTTCCCTAACTGTATGCCACTTTTATAAGTACAAATTTCCTACTTCAAAACTATTTGATGATTCAATTATTAGAATATTAAAATTATTCAATAGAACAATAGATGGGAATATATTTTGTTAAAGTGAATGTATTTCTAACATAAATTCCATTTTTTTAAATTATTGTGCAAATTCCTAAAAAATACCTATGTTTATGTACATTACATTGCAAGTTGCAATAGCAACAGTGTGTACGCCACTCATGCCAATAGGTAGGGCCCAATTTTTTGGTTGTACGCCAATGTATGCCAATAGGGTTAGCAAGGGGTGACTGTATACCAAATTAATTTGGTGTACAGGCCATGATCCGGACTATGGGCTAGCTGCTCTTATGGCTACAACTATGGAAATATTGTAGTTGCTGTCATATTCCGTAGATTCCCATAGCCATAGTTATTAATGTTAAGAATTGGAAAAAAATATTAGAAAAAAGTAGAGTAGAACAAAAATACTTTTAGTAAACTATATTATCAACCTAGAAACTTATAAAATATACCTAAAAAAGTACAATAAAACACTAGCAAACTCTAATTTTTATTAATATAAAAACGTTTAGCGTTAGTACTTTCAGTAATATTAAGTATTGTTGCTCTGAAAAAAGATGAAATATAATCTTACAAGGGCAATTAAGTGTTTCTTTTATTTTCTAATTTAATTTGCAGTTGTTTAAAAGCACTAGGTTATTATCTTGATTCAAAATATTTTTTTTGACTTTTTGTTAAAACTATTGCTACGGCTATGGGAACTACAGGAATATGGTAATTTCGGGGGTCCCTACAGCTACGGAATATGGAGAATTGGAATAAGCCGTAGTTTTGCTTATGGCAATGGCTACGGTACATGGACCCTCCTTATGGCAGAACACTACCAAAATTAAACTTAATCATTTTTGTATGCTATATCTATATACATTGATTGGGACTTGGAACTTTGGTTCTACCTGCTATCTTGGTGTTCTCTATATGCAAAGCTATAGCTGTATGCCAAGTGTACATAACATGCCTAACAATTTAAGTAGGGCTATTGTATAATCATATATAAGTGTGTGCCTATATATATGACTACATTGCTATCTGTATGCTTATGTGCCTGTTTAGGAAAGTTGGTAGAGTACCTCCTAAGTTATAGAATCTTGCCTCTTGTTAGATGTATGACAATGTCACTTAAAGTATACCAGGTTGCATATAGCATTTCCTTTAAAAAACTTTTAATTCTTGAGATCTATTGCTAATATTTCTAGTCTATTCTAGAAGTTAGTTTAGCTAAAGAATGTCCATGGGCCAACTTCTAAATTTGCTAGCATAGTGGAAAATAATTGTCCTAACAAAATCTGCAATTCTCTATGGCAAACACAAAAGCATTTGTAGCCTTGCAATCTCAGCAATTCCCCCAAGCCTTGTCATCTCAGCAATTCCCCCAAGCCTTGTCATCTCAGCAATTCCCCCAAGACTTGTCATCTCAGCAATTCCCCCAAGCCTTGTCATCTCAGCAATTCCCCCAAGACTTGCCATCTCAGCAATTCCCCAAGCCTTGCCATCTCAGCAATTCCCCCCAAGTCTTGCCATCTCAGCAATTCCCCCAAGCCTTGCCATCTCAGCAATTCCCCCAAGACTTGATTGACATCTCAGCAACCCCCCCCCTAGACATGTACATAGGATATGAAGATAACAGAATAAGGCCTAATAATATTTGTTTTCGCAAGGCGGTAAAACCTCGTTTTAAACCTCTGCTGTCATGCGCAGCCGCTATTATGTGTTAGTAAGCGCATCTCAGGTGCATTTTCGGCACGGAAATTGGACTGCTTTCTTTGGAAAAAGAAGCAGAAAAAAAGGAAAGACTGTCCCAGGTGATCTTAAAGCGTTTCTAGTTATTTTCTTTTTTCAAAACAGAGGCTTAATAATTTCTGCCCACCTGTTCCCATGGCAAAATAACCGTCAGGAGAGTCTCACGCACATTTTTCGTCACCGATTATCCCTAGAATTCTATAAACTAGACTTTTTCTCGACCATCTATAGATGTTCTATATTTTGCTGCAGTGAGGCGGTTGGTTACAGATTTACTCGCGACAGGATCTATTTTCCATTTCATATAAATTACCCGAGTCCAACCGTGTAAACAAACTATTCACCTAAAAAACTGTTTATCAGGCTTCTATTTATGAAATTAGCTTGTAAGATGACTAAAGTTTTAGCTTACAAATTCTCGAGCTTAATAAAGATTAAACTTAAAAAAATTAAGCTTATTAATGTTTTACGAGCTTAATAAAGTTTGCGCTTAAAGATTTTTAAGCTTAATGATGAAGTTTTTGCTTATAGAATTCTAAGCTTAATGAAGTTTGCGCTTATAGAATTCTAAGCTTAATGAAGTTTGCGCTTATAGAATTCTAAGCTTAATGAAGTTTGCGCTTATAGAATTCTAAGCTTAATGAAGTTTGCGCTTATAGAATTCTAAGCTTAATGAAGTTTGCGCTTATAGAATTCTAAGCTTAATGAAGTTTGCGCTTATAGAATTCTAAGCTTAATGAAGTTTGCGCTTATAGAATTCTAAGCTTAATGAAGTTTGCGCTTATAGAATTCAAGGGTTAATCAAGTTTTCGCCTATAAAATCCCAAGCTTAACGAAATTCTGCCATACTACCTAAAAGCCAGTCCTACCTGTTAAGGCAACAAATTGCTAAGCCTATTAAATACCAAGCACTTGCGCAACGTTGCCCCCCGCCCCAATTACTCACAGGCCTACGAGGAGGAGGCCAAACGAAAAGAAGCTGCAGCAACAGCAGCAGCAGCAGCAGCCGACACCGAGAGTGAGTTTGAGCAAAAGCAGAAGAAACGCAAACAGCAGCAGAGCCAGTCCGGGTTGTCAAGGAAACGGTCCGCAAATTCCGCTGGAACATCGGCAGAAGCAGCAACGGCCGCTGCATCAACCAACAACAATGACGACAGCGTCGGTGCCAACGGCGAGCCCGCGTCTCGCAGCTCCGTAGCCAACGCCAGCGGTGACACGGTGCGAGCTGTTGAGGAGCCACCGGCGGGGACTGCAGCTCCTGGCGACTCGCCTGTCACCTCGGCACCTGGCGGCCAGTCTCCCAGTCTGCCAGCGCCAGCCCTGCAGCAGCAGCAGGGTCTGCCTGTGTCGCCTAACAAGTCAGCCTACAAGCCCAAGACCCACCTGCAGCTGATGCACCAGGCGGCCACCGCTGCCTGTCAGCCGCAGTTGCCGCCGCCGCAGATTTCGCCGCACGGTCCGCTAAGAGTGTCCGTTGGCATTGCTGAAGCAGATTCTGTTGCTACTGCTGCTGCTGCTGTGACTGGATCAGCCAGTCAGCATCAGCATCGGTTGCTGAGTCCCGGCTTCAGTCCCACGGAGCGCAGGCAGCCGCAGCAGCCGCCCCCGCCGCCCCCGCTATTTATGCCGCCACCTCCGCTTCTGTCAGCTGGCGTTGCTAATGGCATGGCACAGAACTCGCACCTGCAGCCGCCGTCTTTACCTCATCAGCCTCCGCCTCATCATCCGCAGCCTCCTCATCCTCATCAGCAGCCGTCAGCTTCTCAAAGGATTTTATCTAATTCAGCCGCCTCATCCTCCAGGCCTCAGTTGCCGCCGATTCTGCCGCCGCTTTCGTCAGCTACACCAGCAAATCGGGACAGAATGTTCAGCGATCCCGACAGCAATCCGTTCATTGCGTCGTTTTTAAAGCCGAAACAGCCGCCGTCCAGACCGATGTCCGCTGCTACCGCCTATGCATTTCCTTCAGCTCCTCCTCAGCCGCAGGCGGCGATGCTGCTACAGCAACCTCCGCCGATGCCGCCGCCGTCGTCATCTTCGCTGATGCACCCTGCCGTCGTATCGTCCATGCGTCGGCTGCCCGCCGGAGGCGATTCGGCGCCGCCTCCGCCTCTGTCTAAGCAGCAGCATCCCAAGCAACAGCAGCCGCCCCAGCGCGGTCGTTGGAACGCTTTGCACGTTCGTATTGCGCATTTCATTAAGAACTGGAAGCAGAGGCCACAGCAACAGCAGCCGCCGCCTCCGCTGCAGCAGCAGCCGCCAACACAGCGAAAGCAGAACCAGAAGCAGCAGCAGCAACACCGCAGGCAGTCAGCTAGCAGCAACAATAGTGCCAGCAATCGTGTAGATTCGGTAGTAATGCCTCATCTGTCTGTCTTCTCTGCCGATGCTCAACTTGCAGCGGCTTCTTCTGCTCTGCATCAGCGTCAACAGCAGCAGCAGCAACAGCAGCAACAGTTAGCCGCTGCTCAAGCAGCTGGCAGAAATCCATTCGTCTCCTGGGGCCTGCCGGCACCGCCTCTGTCGTCAGCTTCGGCTACGAATTCCACGAATTCCTTGGCTTCAGCGGCTGCTCTGCCTGTTTGGCCGCCTCATCCGCTGGCTGCTGCGGCCATGTCAATGCCGCCGCCGCCGCCGCTGCAGCCGGCATCGGGCCTGTACTCACCAGCCTCCAGCTGCTCAGCAAATTCGTCCAGCTTCCCCAATCATCATCAGCAGCATCCAAGTAGTCGATCAGCTTCGGCAACTAAGCGTCAACGACTCGGTACACCTCAGCAGCAGCCGCCGCCGCACCCACCTCGCCCGCCGCCGCCACCTTCCGCCGTGTCGCCGGCTGTGCTGGCGGCCGCCGCCGCGGCCGGTCTGTTTCCGTCAACCAGCGGCGCCAGCTTCATCCCCGGCCACCAGCATCAGCAACAGTTCATGTACGCCCAGCATCAGCACCAGCAGCAGCAACAGCATCAGCAGGCTTTAGCTGAGCTTCAACGCTCTCTCACAGCGGCTCACCAGAGGCCACCGCCACCTCCTACAGGCTCGCAGTTCATGTTTCCTCATCAGCACCAGCTTGGCTATCCCAAATAGCAATAGTTGGCTGTCTATTGCACTACTGATAGCAGTACTCAGTTGCACTACTCATAGCAGTAGTTAGTACAATATCCTATTCATATGCTTCATTGTAAGTAGTATAGCGCGGCACAAGGTTTTTATTTGTTGTATTGAGCGATGATGAAGAAACAATAGCCGAGTAAATAGTGCATGGAGGCTGCTAGGAATCAAAGTACTTTTTCGATACATATCGGTTGAGCATGTTTTCTATTAAATTGCATATTTGCCTCATTTAGTAGTTTCAGTTTTTTTAAAACAAACTTAATCTGCCTTCTTCCACGAGTTTAGCTCGGCTGTTCTATCTTGTTAATTATTTGCTTGTGTCCTCTGGCAGTTACTCATCAGTTTCATTAAGCAATGCTTGATTAAATGATACATGGCGAACCCGTTTAATCCTGAACGAACAAGAGATTTCTCTCTATCTATATAATTAGCTAATTGCATCCCCCCAATATTTTGGCCTTAGATTGTTTGTCTCGCCTTGTACAGAATCAACACGATCCCCTCTTTTTGTAATTTATCGGCTGTATTGATTTCTTCTGCTATTGATTAAAGTGTGCTCTGGTCTTTGTTTCCTGTACCATTTTGCTTGCCTTTAGTTTTAATGACATTGTATTGTAAAACATTATAAAACAATTTTAAAATCCGGACAAACCCGGACAGTCGCCTCGTACTAAACTCGGACAAATCCGGACACCCACTCCGTATTAAACTCGGATAAAACCGGACACCTACCCCATATAAACCTGGACAAACCTGGACAGTCAACTCATATAAAACCCGTTAAAACCCGGACAGCCACCTCATAAAACCGGACCAACCCGAACAGCCACCTCATAAAACCCGGACAAACCCGGACAGCCAACCCATATAAAACCCCGACGGCCACCTCATAAAACTTGGACAAACCTAGACAGCTACCCCATATAAAATCCGGACGGCCACCCCATTAAAAACCCGGACAGCCACCTCATAAAACTTGGACAAACCCAAACAGCCACCCCATATAAAACCCGGACAGCCACCCCATATAAAACCCGGACAACCACTTCATAAAACCCGGGCAAACCCGGATAGCCACCCCATATAAAACTCGGACAAACCCTGACAGCCACCCAAAAATCATTCGCAAAACAATGGAACGAATGATGAATCGCTCAATAAATTAGCTATCCCAACGTAAATATCAGCAGCAGAACCCCGAATCGAGTTGGCGAATTCAGCCTAGTTGCTTTTGTAAATGCAATAATCAGTTATTATTATAATTAATATATGCCTAGTAAGCATATGGACTAATCGAGTGCTACATTAGCTGCTTATTATCTAACTCTGCTGTAAAAAACCATAATTAATTAATTTAAATTTGTACAGATGTTTCACACTTTGTCCCCTGTTTCTGTCGCTCACAGATGAAGATAGAAAAAGAGAGAGAGAGAGATAGTTCAATAACTCCAAATTGTTAACCGCCATCTTTTTAATAAATACTCGTAGCTATAATGATAATTATTAATGTAATTTATAGCAAGGCTTTCCTATTGTGTGCTGTTTCATTTCTTCTCTATAGGCACCCTAGCGTATATAAATATCTATATATGCAGTTAATATACTGTGCTACATTAGCCTCGCTGTGTGCTGATACTTATAATCCTGTCTAAAGGTGTTTCTTTGTTCGAAAAAGTTGAATAGATTGATTCAACTCAAATTTAATTATAATTGATTGATTGATTGACATCTGTTTTGACAATTTCACTTATTTATGGTAGACTTGCGGGATAAGGTATTACTTAACAGAGAAAAAATATTTCAGAAAGTGTGTAGCATAGCGCTAGGTGGAGTTTTAGTTGAGCACACATGATCAATATAATATTCACTGTTTGCTTTGTCCATGACTCAGTCGGGGTGCTTGTCTATAGCTGCAGGTCAGAACAGCTGGCTAGGACTGTAGGCTTGGCCTTCTACACCGCCGGACTCGGCGGCTGAGTCTTCTTCGGCTAAACGACGCGCTTTCGGATGCTCCGTTGATAGGTTGGCTCTCGGCATTTTGTCCTTGGAGAAAGATGAGTTTATTTATTGGTTAAGAGATTGGATGGACTTACTTTAAGTCCTTACTTTACGTGACCTGCAGAATAATGTTCATCACTAAGGACCCCGGCGTCTCTGTACAACAACTTCGAAACTTTGAAGAATTTTAAACAAGACCTATGGTTCAGATCGTTTCCTACAAGTCTAAGCTACAGAGTTTCGCAGGCTTGATTCAAAAAGATTACGCTTGTAGCAGCTTTAAATGGGACGTCTCAAGAAAAGAGTGCCATCTCCATATCGATCGCCCAGGTCAGTTGGCAGACTTCACGCGCACTCACCCATGGCAGCTGAACGAATGGACTTCTCAACCAGTTATCCTCTTCTTGACCTTGACCTCCTCCGTCTTCTCTGTCCTCTCCGCCACCTGCGCCCCCAGTCTGCAGTTGGTGCATCGCTTTCTTGAATCGAGTCTGCCTACGATGCATCCACACGATCAGCGCGATCAGCACAACGATAATAACAAACAGAATTGGCACAACAATAGCGATCGCTAGTAACGTTGGACTTAGCCCGGTCGTCTGGCACGAGTCTCCGCTGTAGCCGCTGAAGCACTCGCAGCTGACGCGAGCGTCCCTGTTTGTTCGACAGATTCCATTGCCCGAACAGTAGGCTGTGGAGCTGGTGCACATCTCGGTGCAGGTTGTGCCCGGCGCGCTGCTATCGTCATCACGGAAGCCGGTGAAGCAGGAGCAGCTGTAGCTGCTGATGCTCGGCTCCAGGGTGCAGTTGGCAAACTGAGAACAGGCTGCTGGAGTGGTGCTGTCGGCGCAGTAGTTGTAAGCTGCGGGTTTTCAAAGTGACGGAGTCTGATAGATTTGTGAGAGTAATGCAGAAAGTTGCAGCTGATGACCCTGTCAAGGTGATAAGGAAAGCAGATGGTGTGTCCATATCGCGGACTCGTGAGAGAAATCACACGCAGCCTAAGATGGTGTTACAGCAGCCCTGATTTTCTCATTGTCTTCAACAGCAGCAAGTGTCTTCATCAACATGGTCTCCGTGCTCGAACTCCAAATTACGAGTATGATGTGGCCTTATCAATTTAAGGCCTGAATCATAGAACGCTTACCCGTAACTGTGGTATTGGCCTCCATAGTGAGGTTGCTGCTATTCGTACTGCTGTAGGCTGCAATGCCCGAATCGATGGCTGACTTAATCGCGTCCAGCGTCATCGGAGGCTGGCCAGAATCCGGCATGTCAAACTGCAGGGTGTACCGAACCACAACCGAGCCTTCGTCGAAGCCTCTTAACTGCAGATTGAAGTCCGCCTCTCTGAATGACGCGCTGGCCGACATGCGGAAACTGCTTAGCAGCTGATGAAAGGCGCGGAGGGCAGGCAATCATTGTACGAGTACGTATCTTATTGGAAATATTCTCCAGCCAAGTTCCAGCCCACGAATCGTGAACAAAATACTTACAAACTCCATAACAATCCTCCAAAAAAGGAGGGTGATTTCAGCCAGCAGGTCGCGATAGATGTCGCGAAAAATCTCTCTGGGCATTCGGTTCCGACAGTTCACCTTGGTTCGCCCTGCGAATGCGGCGGTGGTTTTTTGGTCATGATTAAAAGGTTCGGTGAAATCCTGTTCGCCACTCTTAAGCCCTCATTCCGTAACCAACAGAAACCGTCAGTTAATTCTTTTTACATTCGATTCAAGCACCGGCTAAAAGCTATACACACAGATAAAAACCATAGACAGCATCTGCCCATTATCAGCTAAACATGCATGATTACGTCTTTTGATGAAGCCTGGAAACAGATTGAAATCTGTTCTCGCCGACGTGGTCAGCAGGGCTGACCATAGACTATCGCTGCCACAGGGCTGGCCTTAGACTATTGCTGCCACAGGGCTGGCCTTAGACTATCGCTGCTACAGGGCTGGCCATAGACTATCGCTGCCACATGGCTGGCCTTAGACTATTGCTGCCACAGGGCTGACCTTAGACTATTGCTGCCACAGGGCTGGCCTTAGACTATTGCTGCCACAGGGCTGGCCTTAGACTATCGCTGCTACAGGGCTGGCCATAGACTATCGCTGCCACATGGCTGGCCTTAGACTATTGCTGCCACAGGGCTGACCTTAGACTATTGCTGCCACAGGGCTGGCCTTAGACTATTGCTGCCACAGGGCTGGCCTTAGACTATTGCTGCCACAGGGCTGGCCTTAGACTATCGCTGCTACAGGGCTGGCCATAGACTATCGCTGCCACATGGCTGGCCTTAGACTATTGCTGCCACAGGGCTGACCTTAGACTATTGCTGCCACAGGGCTGGCCTTAGACTATTGCTGCCACAGGGCTGGCCTTAGACTATCGCTGCTACAGGGCTGGCCATAGACTATCGCTGCCACATGGCTGGCCTTAGACTATTGCTGCCACAGGGCTGACCTTAGACTATTGCTGCCACAGGGCTGGCCTTAGACTATTGCTGCCACAGGGCTGGCCTTAGACTATCGCTGCTACATGGCTGACCATAGACTATCGCTGCCAGTTTAAATCTCAAAGGTATGCAAAGCTTTACCATCCCAGTATAGGGAGCCGTTTGTGTATACGAAGGCTTGGCTGTACATTGTCAAGGACTACTCTGAACATTAACTTGTCTCGCCCATCGACGGCAAAGTGTTATTTTTGGTTAGGGCGTTTACTATTTAAAGTTAGTTCGTATCATATCAGCTTCGTTAGGTTTTCGAATAGAAATATCTATACACAGTATATATATTCTTAGAGCTTACTCTTTTCGCAGCGCCATCCCCCTCGGAACGGTCTGCATCTGCAAAAGCCGTTGACGCAGCGACCGCCAAATCTGCAACTGGAAGGCAGGCAAAACGCCGGCGCAGTTGTAGCAGAAGTCGTTACGGTTGTGGTCGGCACCGAAGCAGACTTGGTAGTAGACGTGGCAGGTTGGAGTGCTGTTGTTGTTGACTCCGTCATTCTTTGACTAATCATTGAAGTTGATGTCGCTGCCTCTGATGTCATCGAAGCACTTAATGTTCTTGATTTTTGAGACGTTGGTGAAGCCTCAGGCACTGACGGCGTTGCAGTTGGGTCCGGCGACAATCCAGTCGCTTCACGCGTCGATAAAGTAACTTCAGGCTTTATTGTGCTCGCTTCAGGCATTGATTCAGTAGCCTGAGGCATCGGTGAGGTCGCTTCAGGTGTTGAACCAGTAGCCTGAGGCATCGGTGAGGTCGCTTCAGGTGTTGAACTAGTAGCCTCAGTCACCGGTGTGGGTGCTTCAGGTGTTGAACCAGTAGCCTCAGGCATCGGTGTGGGTGCTTCAGGTGTTGAACCAGTAGCTTCAGACATCGGTGTGGGCGCTTCAGGTGTTGAACCAGTGGCCTGAGGCATCGGTGTGGGCGCTTCAGGTGTTGAACCAGTAGCTTCATGCATCGGTGTGGGCGCTTCAGGTGTTGAACCAGTAGCCTCATGCATCGGTGTGGGTGCTTCAGGTGTTGAACCAGTAGCTTCAGACATCGGTGTGGGCGCTTCAGGTGTTGAACCAGTGGCCTGAGGCATCGGTGTGGGCGCTTCAGGTGTTGAACCAGTAGCTTCATGCATCGGTGTGGGCGCTTCAGGTGTTGAACCAGTAGCCTCATGCATCGGTGTGGGCGCTTCAGGTGTTGATCCAGTAGCCTCAGGCATCTGTGTACTGCTTTCATGAGTTGATCCTGCGACCTTTGTCATTGCTGTAGCTGGCATAGTCGGTTCTTGTGTCTCTGCTGTAAGATCGGTGGCAGTCTGGGATGCCGGAGTGCCAGTCTCAGAAGTCGGAGAGCCAGTTTCAGGTTCTGAAGTGCCAGTCTCGGGTACTGGAGTGCCAGTCTCGGGTACTGGAGTGCCAGTCTCGGGTACTGGAGTGCCAGTCTCGGGTACTGGAGTGCCAGTCTCGGATACTGGAGTGCCAGTCTCCGGTGCAGGAGTGCCAGTCTCAGTTGACGTAGTACCAGTCTCGGGTACTGGAGTGCCAGTCTCGGGTACTGGAGTGCCAGTCTCGGGTACTGGAGTGCCAGTCTCGGATACTGGAGTGCCAGTCTCGGATACTGGAGTGCCAGTCTCCGGTGCAGGAGTGCCAGTCTCAGTTGACGTAGTACCAGTCTCGGGTACTGGAGTGCCAGTCTCGGTTGCTGACTGGATGGGCGGCAGTGTAAAGAGCCCGGAGTAGTCTGAAAATGTTTGCATATTAATTTATACACTGTCCATTGTCTATTCTGCAATGCATTGGCCTGTGAAAATTACCTTGCACTTTTGTATCGGCCTGTACTGTTATCTTTCTACTGCCAGATGATTGATAGATGCGAATTCCAAAGTCAATGTAGAACTTGAGGAACTCAAGAGAAGTTTGAGTAGGGCTCCTGGGCATCTTCAGCACGTAGTTAACTTGCACAGAGCCGCCGGAGTTGCCGAAGCCAACGATGTCAATTTCTGAGTTTTTCAAATCGTTGTTGCCAGAAATGATGAACGCTTCTTGGAGCTGAAATGCAAATTTTCATTTTTGATGTCCATGCCATTTCTTCAAACCGGTGATACATGTATGTACTTCAGGTGCGGGTTTAATATTGATGATAAACTCATCATTAAAGTAATGTAACGGGGATTGTGGAGTCTGTTAAACGTGAAGTTTGGGGATTGTGAGGCTTGGGTATTGTGAAGCTTGGGGATTGTGAAGCTTGGGGATTGTGAGGCTTGGGGATTGTGAAGCTTGGGGATTGTGAGGCTTGGGTATTGTGAAGCTTGGGTATTGTGAAGCTTGGGGATTGTGAAGCTTGGGGATTGTGAAGCTTGGGGATTGTGAGGCTTGGGTATTGTGAAGCTTGGGGATTGTGAAGCTTGGGATTGTTAGGCATCGGGATTGTGAAGTTTGGGGATTGTGAAGCTTGGGGATTGTGAAGCTTGGGGATTGTGAAGCTTGGGTATTGTGAAGCTTGGGGATTGTGAAGCTTGGGGATTGTGAAGCTTGGGATTGTTAGGCATCGGGATTGTGAAGTTTGGGGATTGTGAAGCTTGGGGATTGTGAAGCTTGGGTATTGTGAAGCTTGGGTATAGTGAAGCTTGGGGATTGTGAAGCTTGGGGATTGTGAGGCTTGGGTATTGTGAAGCTTGGGTATTGTGAAGCTTGGGGATTGTGAGGCTTGGGGATTGTGAAGCTTGGGGATTGTGAGGCTTGGGTATTGTGAAGCTTGGGTATTGTGAAGCTTGGGTATTGTGAAGCTTGGGGATTGTGAAGCTTGGGGATTGTGAGGCTTGGGTATTGTGAAGCTTGGGGATTGTGAAGCTTGGGATTGTTAGGCATCGGGATTGTGAAGTTTGGGGATTGTGAAGCTTGGGGATTGTGAAGCTTGGGTATTGTGAAGCTTGGGTATTGTGAAGCTTGGGGATTGTGAAGCTTGGGGATTGTGAAGCTTGGGATTGTTAGGCATCGGGATTGTGAAGTTTGGGGATTGTGAAGCTTGGGGATTGTGAAGCTTGGGTATTGTGAAGCTTGGGTATAGTGAAGCTTGGGGATTGTGAAGCTTGGGGATTGTGAGGCTTGGGTATTGTGAAGCTTGGGGATTGTGAAGCTTGGGATTGTTAGGCATCGGGATTGTGAAGTTTGGGGATTGTGAAGCTTGGGGATTGTGAAGCTTGGGGATTGTGAAGCTTGGGGATTGTGAAGCTTGGGGATTGTGAAGCTTGGGGATTGTGACGCTCGGGGGATTGTGAGGCTTGTGATTGTTAGGCATGGGGATTGTGAAGCTTGGGATTGTGAAGTTTGGGGATTGTGAAGCTTGGGATTGTGAGGCTTGGGATTGTTAGGCATGGGGATTGTGAAGCTTGGGGATTGTGACGCTTGGGGATTGTGAAGCTTGGGGATTGTGAAGCTTGGGGATTGTGAAGTTTAGGGATTGTGAACTTTGGGATTGAGAAGTTTGTGGATTGTGAAGTTCTGGAATTGTGAATTTTGTAGATTGAGCCTCTTGAGGAATTAAAGTTTAGGGATTGTAAAATTTAGGAGTTGTGAAATTAGGAATTGTGAAGTGATTCCATAACTCTTTTCCCTAATTTGAAGCTTGTAAACTTATAGACAGAAGCTGTGTAGGTTGTGAAAATGTGTCTGTAATAACCGCACACAGTAAGGTGTTTAAGCACAGGTGTCATTAACTTACAAACGCTTTCACATCATCGCTCAAAGCTTGAGCGTCTCCCGATGCCAAGTCGCCATATTCCGGCTTGTACGGCTCGCCTGGCATCAAATTTCGGCAAAGCACTTCCCAGTAAGACACGACAGGCGTCGAGGCAGTAGCTTCAGGCACCGGTGTGCTGACTTCTTCAGTTGATCCTGTGGCTTCAGGCACCGGTGAGGGCGCTTCAGGTGTTGAACCAGTAGCCTCAGGCATCGGTGTGGGTGCTTCAGGTGTTGAACCGGTTGCCTCAGTCACCGGTGGGCTGACTTGAGTTGATCCTGTGGTTTCAGGCACCGGTGTGGGCGCTTCAGGTGTTGAACCAGTAGCCTCAGGCATCGGTGTGGGCGCTTCAGGTGTTGATCCAGTAGCCTCAGGCATCGGTGTGGGTGCTTCAGGTGTTGATCCAGTAGCCTCAGGCATCGGTGTGGGTGCTTCAGGTGTTGATCCAGTAGCCTCATGCATCGGTGTGGGTGCTTCAGGTGTTGAACTAGTAGCCTCAGTCACCGGTGTGGGTGCTTCAGGTGTTGAACCAGTAGCCTCAGGCATCGGTGTGGGTGCTTCAGGTGTTGAACCAGTAGCTTCAGACATCGGTGTGGGTGCTTCAGGTGTTGAACCAGTAGCTTCAGACATCGGTGTGGGCGCTTCAGGTGTTGAACCAGTAGCTTCAGGCATCGGTGTGGGCGCTTCAGGTGTTGAACCAGTAGCCTCAGGCATCGGTGTGGGTGCTTCAGGTGTTGATCCAGTAGCCTCAGGCATCGGTGTGGGCGCTTCAGGTGTTGATCCAGTAGCCTGAGGCATCGGTGTGGGTGCTTCAGGTGTTGAACCAGTAGCCTCAGTCACCGGTGTGGGTGCTTCAGGTGTTGAACCAGTAGCCTCAGGCATCGGTGTGGGCGCTTCAGGTGTTGAACCAGTAGCTTCATGCATCGGTGTGGGCGCTTCAGGTGTTGAACCAGTAGCCTCATGCATCGGTGTGGGCGCTTCAGGTGTTGATCCAGTAGCCTCAGGCATCGGTGTGGGCGCTTCAGGTGTTGATCCAGTAGCCTGAGGCATCGGTGTGGGTGCTTCAGGTGTTGATCCAGTAGCCTCATGCATCGGTGTGGGTGCTTCAGGTGTTGAACTAGTAGCCTCAGTCACCGGTGTGGGTGCTTCAGGTGTTGAACCAGTAGCCTCAGGCATCGGTGTGGGTGCTTCAGGTGTTGAACCAGTAGCTTCAGACATCGGTGTGGGTGCTTCAGGTGTTGAACCAGTAGCTTCAGACATCGGTGTGGGCGCTTCAGGTGTTGAACCAGTAGCTTCAGGCATCGGTGTGGGCGCTTCAGGTGTTGAACCAGTAGCTTCATGCATCGGTGTGGGCGCTTCAGGTGTTGAACCAGTAGCCTCATGCATCGGTGTGGGCGCTTCAGGTGTTGATCCAGTGGCCTGAGGCATCGGTGTGGGCGCTTCAGGTTTTGATCCAGTGGCCTGAGGCATCGGTGTGGGTGCTTCAGGTGTTGAACCAGTAGCCTCAGGCATCGGTGTGGGCGCTTCAGGTGTTGATCCAGTAGCCTCAGGCATCGGTGTGGGTGCTTCAGGTGTTGAACCAGTAGCCTCAGGCATCGGTGTACTGCCTTCGTGAGTTGATCCTGCGTCATTTGTCATTGCTGTAGCTGGCATAGTCGGTTCTTGTGTCTCTGCTGTAAGATCGGTGGCAGTCTCGGGTGATGGAGTGCCAGTCTCGGGTGCTGGAGTGCCAGTCTCGGGTGCTGGAGTGCCAGTCTCGGGTGCTGGAGTGCCAGTCTCGGGTGCTGGAGTGCCAGTCTCGGATGCTGGAGTGCTAGTCTCGAGTGCGGGAGTGCCAGATCCGTTTACAATAGCCTCGGTTGCTGGCTCGATGGGTGGAAGTGTAGAAACTAGCTGGGAGGTTTCTGGAAATTTGGCATGTATATTTATTCAGTTTATCCATTCAATTAGTCGGCTTGCACGAGTTATGAATTATGAAAATTCGGCCATTTTTACCTGGTGACGCTGTGTTAGCTGCTGGTTCATCAGATCTTGCTGTTGTTGACGCTGAGGCTGCAAATAATGATTTAAAATGAGATATTTTATTCAGAGATTGGAAGTCTGTAGCCAAGTCATGAAAACCTTACCACCAAACGGACGCAACGAAAGCAGCAGCGCTAGTAGCAGCGCAAACTTGGGCACCAACATTTTTCTTGACACCAACAGCAGCTAACTTTCTTGAAGCGTTGTCTCAAAAGCTTACAAAAAACCATTTATCTTCTGAGCAATATTCACCCTATTTATAGTTGAGCAGTCCGACAGTGCGTCTACCGCTATCGCGCATTCGCCTACGAGACTTGCTGACCGAATAACAACAATTAGCAAACAACTGTGAGGCCCGGGTGAGACTGGGTTGTGTGCTAGCGTACGACTATAATCTAAACAGCTAGTATGACTCTGTTGCAAAATAACAGAGTTCAAAAGATACACTAAGCGTTGAATGTGAATGGTCGGTCTCGGGCTCACAGAACACTTATAATATGTTTATGTCATTCGACACGATTCTATTGATTCTGGATAAGTGAGCAAGTGACAGAAGCTCACATAAGGTGTAAATGTACTCGTGCGGCGCGTGCTCAGGGAGTCGAAATTCAGCAAAGTGGGCAAGACTGCTTGACTCCATCATTCCTGCTTCTCGACCGAAATACGGGTGATTTTAGCTTCCCATAAGTTCGGCTAAATGTCGCGAGCATATTTTTTCATCTTTCTGGGTGCGCCCGCTAACTATGTTATCTTGGCGCATGCAACTTGTTGGCACCACAAGCCCGCGGCCTCGTCATGCAATTTTATTTTGAAGTCTCAGGAATGCGCGAGAGATTTAGCCCCGCATTCACCTGCTAAGACGTCGTCTCATTAATCTTTTCTGTCCTTTCTGTTGCTTTTAGTTGAGCTTTATAAACGATCATTATTCACTATAGAAGGCTATTTACGTCTATCTAAATGAATTCTTTGGAGTTGAGTACAAAACAGCCTATGCAGATATTCCTTACGCAATCATGAAGCTTATGCGTGCAGATAAGATGATTAACTTTTGTTTATCTGCGCCGTTTCAGAAAAATATGGAGTAGCTCTATTTAAAAAATTCTGACAGGGCTGAGTTAAAAAATTCCACTATTGTTTCTTCAAAGTGGGTGGGTCACTTGCTAGATGGGTGGGTGATGCGAGCGCTGCGCTGTCTTTTCAAAAACTACGCGCTGTGATAATGTATGAATAGCTTTTTATAACTTATAACCCAACAGTTGCCCAATTATCGTATTCATTTTAGTGCAATGTCCTAAGAATACTACTTTGTACACATAACACGATTCCAAAAAGTAGCATGCATTGTATATTTTGTTCCGAGAAATTTATCAGTTATGACGGTGCGATATAGTAAAGTTTTTGCTACCCCACCTTGTTTGTTACCGAAAATATTACAATCAATATAAACTGTATAAATTTAGACTGTAATGTATGTATTTGGTCCAACGTCATGCCATTGGAATAACGATCAATAAATAGCGGTATAACAAAGTGAGGTAGGTGGGTGTCGACGGGCCGATAAAGACGGCCCTCTAGCCCCGCCACACACGCGATTAATTGGGGTTAGTGTGGGGATAGGAAAGTGGGGTGGGTTTCGACGGGCCGAGAAAAGACCATCTAACCCATCTAAGCCATCTAACCCCGTGACACACGAAAAATAATCAGGATTAATGGACAGGAAAGTGGGGGAGGGTGGGAAAGAGGGCGAAAATGAAGTGCATCGAGAATTTTATCCCGACGTCGGTCTTGAACTTGAGAATTTGTGAGGAACAGAAGCGAGCACTAGGCATTCAGTCTGGTCGATATCACTCAGAAACGCCTCGTTATATTTTTTGGCCAAAAAAGTATCAAAAATGTTCCGGTTTTCAAAATACTCGACAAAATTTGAGGCAGGAAGTTACAAAAAACGTAATTTTAAATCACAGACATTCTGAGCAAAAAATATTATAAAAATAGTCAGCAGAAGCAATAGTTAAAACGAACGAGGGAACGTCCAATATCTAGATTGAAATTTATACGCTCTTACGTTCGCATAAACGAAAAATACTTATTCAACAGGTCACACGCGAATTATTACGAGTAGTTAACGGTGCTTTTAAAACAATATCGTCGATTCTGCTTTTAAAATAAAACAAATTTTTAGCTGCTTGCCGGTAGAAAAGTTTAAGCTTGGTTTGAACTAAACCGACAATCTTAAATTAAATAATAACAAAATCTGCTTTTTTTCTTTTTTTTCAAATGTGACGGCAAAAAAGTCCGACTGGATAAAAAAAACCTTCTAGATGTTCTTATATTCTTAAAAAGCATTTAGCAAGCTATTTACGGCGTAACATTATCGAACACTATTCTATACCGGAGAAGATGCCATAACACATACGTCAGTATAAAGCTTACGCTCGTACATACAATAAAATCAATACAGCTCAGCTTAAATAGCATCGGTAGCAAAGCGTCGAAATTATAAGCGTCTTTAACAATTAATCATTATTAGAAATATTGCCTGCCATCCTCCTCAGCCCTGGAAGGTCCCTGGAATTCAATTTTCAAAGGAATAGTAAGTTCTTGGAATAGCAAGTAGATGCATATTACCATGCCTTGTAAATAAAAGTGCAATCGAAATAATAGCAAGAAAATTAGGTCGATAGTGGTGACTCACCGCTCCCCCACTGCGGAATGTTGAATCTGAGTAACGCTTGTACGGATAGCTGAAGCTGGGAGTTGGCTGCTGGTCGAAGTTCATGGATCCGTCAATGCTGGCGCCGCTTTCTTGCCGCTCCTGTTGGTACATGTTTCCGAATTCTGGACCAGCCAGCCTCGCTCGAGGAATATGTACCTGGATGAGTTAATGATTTGCTTGGTGTGTACCTGGATTCAAAATAGTTAATGAGTGTGTGACCTACCTGGATTAGTTTATGGTTAATGAGTGTCTGACCTACCTGGATTAATTTATGGTTTATATGAATGTGTGACCTACCTGGGTTAATTTATGGCATGAATGTGTGACCTACCAGGATTAATTTATTGTTAATGAGTGTGTGACCTACTTTGTTTCATTTATGAGCTGTTCACGTATTGTATACTAGAAGGGATGTATGGGGTGATCAAGTGTGTACCTGGGTAAGCTAAAGATGTGCTTGGGTGTGTCTACCTTGATGGATTTGTGAAGTGCTTGGGGTACGTGTACGCGGATTGAGCAAGTGCAGCTAGTAAAAAAAACTTTACCGAATTCTTCAACGACCCGGCGGAGCTGGGAGGCATCGGTTGGAACCGATCCGCCCCGCCGTCCTCTCCGTAGCCTGCGCCATCCGCGAAACTGCGCGAATCGATCATGGCCTGCTTGAACCGGCCCTGCTTCCTGTAGATGTACACAACCACGGCAATCACAACCACAATTATGACGAATAAAATTGGCACAGCAATCACGATGGCCAGCACTGGATCAGTGAGGGACACAGTTGAGCACGTGTCCCCGGTGTAGCCGCTGAAGCACTGGCAGCCGACTCTATTGTAAGCGTTCGTTCGACAGACTCCATTGCCTGAGCAGTAAATTTGCGAGCTGTTGCACTGCTCGGTACATTTAGTGCCCTTAACACTGGTGTCCTCGTCTAGGAAACCATTCCAGCAGCTACAGTCGAAGGTGCTGTTGCTTGCGAAGTTAGTACAGGTGGCGTACTTCGAGCACGGTGATGTCGCACAGTAATCGTACGCTGAAATTTCAAGGAAGTGTGTTTATGTGCTTTTTGCTGTGATTTCGGCGCTGACGTAACTGTTTGTGACAGTCGAAACACGAGCAGAAAGGTGGGAAATTCGATCAAGAACGATTTAAGTTATCGTTTATTAAGCAGTCTTCTTAAGTAGTCCTTGAATTAGACTTGCACTTTCTACTAAAACCTGAGCACATATACGCGCGTACACACGCATAGATGCACGTTACGCAAACAGATACGTACTCAAACGGGCGTAAAGGCGTGAAAATCTGTCTAACTCCATGCTCCATGTCACTGCCTTTCGTGAATACAAATCTGTGCGGGCCCAAATGTCACGAAAAGCTGCAACGTGGAGCTCTTTTACCTGTAGCAGTTGTGTTTGCATCCATTGTGTAGTTCGAAGTGGAGCTGCTGGTGGCACTGAGGCCGGAGTCCATGGCTGCCTTTATCTCGTCCACTGACATGATCGGCGCACTGTCAGGAACGCTGAATTCCAAATCGTAATCTACTAAAACTGAGCCCGATTTGAACGCAATAAATACCAAATTGAACTCAGCATTTTTGAAGTTGGCATTAGTCGACCGTCTGAAGCTGCCAATGATCTGAAACAACAAAGTTTATCTTGTCGAAAGTTCAACCAGCAAGCTAAATAAAAAACTGTGGAAAGAAATTGCACTTACGAATGCCTTCACATCTTGCCAAAGAGCTACTGTTATCGGTAGTGAAAAGTCCAGGTAATCAGTCTTGAAGACAAGTTTTGGCATCCGGTTTCGGCAACGAACGCGCGTTTTTTCTAGAATGCAAAAAGTGTTGCGAACTCAGTTTAGAACAAGTATTTTAATGTTTACTGAAAAGCTTACAGAAGCTTTTAAACTCCTAAACTTCCCGAAAAATATTCAATTCTTTGTTCGAACACGTCAGTAAGCTTACTTTTCTCACAGAACTGTCCTCCACGATTTGGTCTGCAACTGCAAGCTCTGGAGACGCCGACGCAAGTTCCGCCAAACCTGCAGTTAGAAGGGTTACATACAGGAGAAGTCGTGGATCCAAGATCTGCTGTTGAGTCAGGAGCTGCAGTGGATCCAAGATGTGCTGTTGAGTCAGGAGCTGTAGTGGATCCAGGAGCGGCAGTGGATCCAGGAGCGACAGTGGATCCAGGAGCAGCGGTGGATCCAGGAGCAGCGGTGGATCCAGGAGCGGCAGTGGATCCAGGAGCTGCCGTTGAGCCAGGAGCTGCAGTGGATCCAGGAGCAGTGGTGGATCCAGGAGCTGCAGTGGATCCAGGAGCTGCGGTTGAGCCAGGAGCTGCAGTGGATCCAGGAGCGGCGGTTGAGCCAGGAGCTGCAGTGGATCCAGGAGCTGCGGTTGAGCCAGGAGCTGCAGTGGATCCAGGAGCGGCAGTGGATCCAGGAGCAGCGGTGGATCCAGAAGCGGCAGTGGATCCAGGAGCTGCCGTTGAGCCAGGAGCTGCAGTGGATCCAGGAGCTGCCGTTGAGCCAGGAGCTGCCGTTGAGCCAGGAGCAGCAGTGGATCCAGGAGCAGTGGTGGATCCAGGAGCTGCAGTGGATCCAGGAGCTGCGGTTGAGCCAGGAGCTGCAGTGGATCCAGGAGCGGCGGTTGAGCCAGGAGCTGCAGTGGATCCAGGAGCTGCGGTTGAGCCAGGAGCTGCAGTGGATCCAGGAGCGGCAGTGGATCCAGGAGCTGCGGTTGAGCCAGGAGCTGCAGTGGATCCAGGAGCGGCAGTGGATCCAGGAGCGGCGGTTGAGCCAGGAGCTGCAGTGGATCCAGGAGCTGCGGTTGAGTCAGGAGCTGCAGTGGATCCAGGAGCGGCGGTTGAGCCAGGAGCTGCAGTGGATCCAGGAGCTGCAGTGGATCCAGGAGCTGCGGTTGAGTCAGGAGCTGCAGTGGATCCAGGAGCTGCGGTTGAGCCAGGAGCAGCAGTGGATTCAGGAGCGGTGGTTGAGCCAGGAGCTGCAGTGGATCCAGGAGCTGCAGTGGATTCAGGAGCGGCGGTTGAGCCAGGAGCTGCAGTGGATCCAGGAGCGGCAGTTGAGCCAGGAGCTGCAGTGGATTCAGGAGCGGCGGTTGAGCCAGGAGCTGCAGTGGATTCAGGAGTCTCTGTCGATACTGGAGCTGCTGGGGATCCAGAAGCTTCTGTCGATACCGGAGCTGCTGGAGATCCAGGAGTTTCTGTCGATACCGGAGCTGCTGGGGATCCAGGAGTTTCTGTCGATACTGGAGCTGCTGGGGATCCAGGAGTTTCTGTCGATACCGGAGCTGCTGGGGATCCAGGAGTTTCTGTCGATACTGAAGCTGCTGGGGATCCAGGAGTTTCTGTCGATACTGGAGCTGTTGGGGATCCAGGAGTTTCTGTCGATACTGGAGCTGCTGGGGATCCAGGAGTTTCTGTCGATACCGGAGCTGCTGGGGATCCAGGAGTTTCTGTCGATACCGAAGCTGCTGGGGATCCAGGAGTTTCAGTCGATACTGGAGCTGCTGGGGATCCAGGAGCTTCTGTCGATACCGAAGCTGCTGGGGATCCAGGAGCTTCTGTCGATACCGGAGCTGCTGGAGATCCAGGAGTTTCTGTCGATACCGGAGCTGCTGAGGATCCAGGAGTTTCTGTCGAGCCAATATCGGCTGTTGATGCTGATGAAATTTCTGTTGCTCTTGGAGCTTCTGTAGAGCTGAGCTCTGCAGTCGTGCCAGGAGCGACTGTCGGGCCCACTGTGGTTATTGTGTTACATGTGAAATTGGCACCAATGTTTTCCATGCATGTCTCATCGGTGGAGCAGCTGGTAGAACTGCACTCCTGGGTGCAGAGGTAACCAGGATATGAATTGTTGGAGTCGCTTCTATAACCGAAGTTGCAGGTGCAGAGGGTTGAAACGTTTGTAGAGCTGTTGTCGCAAGAGGCATAAATGGAACAGCTGGTGTTGGAGCACAGGCTGGGCACTAAAACAGGCAATGTTATGCAGAAATATCGAGTGATCCTATTTTAGTAGGTTCGAATATAGAAAACTTCACAAATTTTCATACTGAGATCCACTTACCTGCCGAGGATACATTGCTTACGGTAAAGTTGGAGAATGATTCGTTCGATGATGCCAGATTCGAAATGCCAGACTCGATATCAGAAGAAATTGCCTCTGTTTCGATTGTGTCTACCTGTGGCCCGCTAATTTTGTCGTCGAACTCAGTGATAACAGATCCTGGTCCAAGGCTGATCAGTATCAGCGTGTGCCTCGCGTTGGCAAATGCTGGGTTGCTTGAGCGACGAAATACTGCCAACATCTGTAAGTGAGCATTTAAAAATGATAAAAAAGAAACAAAAACAACTTTATACTTTATACGCTCGTATTCTTAGTTTTATTAGTTAAAATAAGCGTTTAACTTACAAACTGTACGAATGCAATCCAGAAATTCTGCGCGGCAGGGCTGTTGTTGTCTCTCATGTCCTCATCGTAGTCTTTCTGCACGACGACCTTTGGTCGAACAATCTTTGCCGCTATAATAGAAGAAAAAATGTTTTTTTCAGCAATGCAACACAGAAAATTGTATCAAGAGGCTAGAAAAAGCACATACGTTCTTCACAACGATCTCCTCCCCTATTAACAGGGCATTGGCAGGTACGCTCATTGTTGACGATCGAACAAACACCGTCATTTTTGCAATAGCCAACTAAACACGTTGTTGCAGCTGTTGTTGGCGCAACTGTCGTCAATGCCGCTGGTGATGTAGATGAAGTTGAAGGCTCGGACGGGGCAGGTCCGCTCGATGGAGGAGAAGTTGGAATTTCAGTCGATACCGGAGCTGCTGGAGATCTAGGAGTTTCTGTCGATACCGGAGCTGCTGGGGATCCAGGAGTTTCTGTCGATACCGGAGCTTCTGGGGATCCAGGAGTTTCTGTCGATACCGGAGCTTCTGGGGATCCAGGAGTTTCAGTCGATACCGGAGCTGCTGGAGATCCAGGAGTTTCTGTCGATACCGGAGCTGCTGGGGATCCAGGAGTTTCTGTCGATACCGAAGCTGCTGGGGATCCAGGAGTTTCTGTCGATACCGAAGCTGCTGGGGATCCAGGAGTTTCAGTCGATACTGGAGCTGCTGGGGATCCAGGAGTTTCAGTCGATACTGGAGCTGCTGGGGATCCAGGAGTTTCTGTCGATACTGGAGCTGCTGGGGATCCAGGAGCTTCTGTCGATACCGAAGCTGCTGGGGATCCAGGAGTTTCAGTCGATACTGGAGCTGCTGGGGATCCAGGAGTTTCTGTCGATACTGAAGCTGCTGGGGATCCAGGAGTTTCAGTTGATACTGGAGCTGCTGGGGATCCAGGAGTTTCTGTCGATACTGGAGCTGCTGGGATCCAGGAGTTTCTGTCGATACCGGAGCTTCTGGGGATCCAGGAGTTTCGGTCGATACTGGAGCTGCTGGGGATCCAGGAGTTTCTGTCGATACCGGAGCTGCTGGGGATCCAGGAGTTTCTGTCGATACTGGAGCTGCTGGGGATCCAGGAGTTTCTGTCGATACCGAAGCTGCTGGGGATCTAGGAGTTTCAGTCGATACCGGAGCTTCTGGGATCCAGGAGTTTCGGTCGATACTGCAGCTGCTGGGGATCCAGGAGTTTGTCGATACCGGAGCTTCTGGGGATCCAGGAGTTTCTGTCGATACCGGAGCTTCTGGCGATCCAGGAGTTTCTGTCGATACCGAAGCTGCTGGGATCCAGAGTTTCTGTCGATACTGGAGCTGCTGGGGATCCAGGAGTTTCAGTCGATACTGGAGCTGCTGGGGATCCAGGAGTTTCAGTCGATACTGGAGCTGCTGGGATCCAGGAGTTTCTGTCGATACTGAAGCTGCTGGGATCCAGGAGTTTCAGTCGATACTGGAGCTGCTGGGGATCCAGGAGTTTCTGTCGATACTGAAGCTGCTGGGGATCCAGGAGTTTCAGTCGATACTGGAGCTTCTGGGGATCCAAGAGTTTCTGTCGATACGAAGATGCTGGGGATCCAGGAGTTTCTGTCGATACCGAAGCTGCTGGGGATCCAGGAGTTTCTGTCGATACCGAAGCTGCTGGGATCCAGGAGTTTCTGTCGATACCGGAGCTGCTGGGGATCCAGGAGTTTCTGTCGATACTGGAGCTGCTGGGGTTCCAGGAGCTTTGTCGATACCGAAGCTGCTGGGGATCCAGGAGTTTCGTCGATACTGGAGCTGCTGGGGATCCAGGAGTTTCTGTCGATACCGGAGCTTCTGGGATCCAGGAGTTTCTGTCGATACCGGAGCTTCTGGCGATCCAGGAGTTTCTGTCGATACCGGAGCTGCTGGAGATCCAGGAGTTTCTGTCGATACCGAAGATGCTGGGGATCCAGGAGTTTCTGTCGATACCGAAGCTGCTGGGGATCCAGGAGTTTCTGTCGATACCGGAGCTGCTGGGATCCAGGAGTTTCTGTCGATACCGGAGCTGCTGGGGATCAGGAGTTTCTGTCGATACGAAGCTGCTGGGGATCCAGAGCTTCTGTCGATACCGAAGCTGCTGGGGATCCAGGAGCTTCTGTCGATACCGGAGCTGCTGGAGATCCAGGAGT